>CM021105.1:105244077-105262915 GCA_007115665.2 Sequoiadendron giganteum | reverse complement strand
TAATATGGGGCATAGATAAAAGAGATTCCAAACCACAACGTGTGATCACTGTGGTCTCAAGCTGCACTAGTTGTGGAATCAGATCAAAGGTCCTAGGAAATCATTCATGAACTTGGAGGTTCGTCAATGCTTCCTATCATCACAAAATGTGGAAAGTCAGAAATCTATGTCAATTCATCAAACATCAATCAACCTATCAAATCTAAATAGCTTTGGTGAGACTTTGATCAAATATCGTGAGCGACCAACAATCAACCTCGCCTATCATGAGGTCAATCATCGATCTTATAAATTGTACCTCGCCTATCATGAGGTATATCGATCAAACTATAATTATTCCTTGCCTATCATGAGGTTAATTATCATCAATCAATCATCAAACCTCACCTATAATGAGGTTAAACATCATCTACTCTACTCATATCATCAATCATATCAAATTGATGACTCACATGATTAAAAAATTGATAAAATCAAGGATAAAATCGAAAAAATGCATCATTCTGACTTGGATGCACTACAAAAATATTTTGAAATGCTTAAACATTCAATATGCCATTCAAACAACTCAAACACCAAAAAAGGTGGTCAAAGTGCTAAAATATTAAATGCATTATCTCATTTGAGCTACATGCCAAAATAGGAGGCCAATGCGCCATATCAGCGTATATGCCATTTTATCCTACCAATGTGATATAGAATTTTCCCTAGGCGTTGAACCCTTCTATGTGCTACTTTAGACATGCTAATTATCTCATCTAGGTGCTAAACCTGTCTATGCATTAATTTAACCTATCGATAGGCTAAAACAACTAACCAGCACGCTAAAAAATTTGATGTGCTAAAACATCAAGCATATGCGCTACTACGGGCTTCTAATGCACTAAAAGAATTTGAAAATTTAAAAACCGAATTACAAGCAAGAATTTTGAAATGAATAAAAATGAGGAAGTTCATGGGTACGTACCAGAGGTCCGTAGGCAGCCTGGCGGTTGTGTCGACACACGCGCTCGAAATGGTGTATGTCGTAGGGGATTGGCATTTTGCTCCAAAAACTCAAAATCACTCTCTCTATCAAGTTTCAAAACTTCAATTGCACAAATGAATTCAAATTAACCTCTTTTTAGCTTTTTAAAGAGTGATTTAAAGGGATTTAAGTGGGATTTACTCATTTTATTTACTAGAAGATTAATTCATTCTTCATCATAGGGGTATTTTCACTATTATTTGTCGAGAGATAAATTATTTCATCATCAAACCTTTATCAAATCATCAAAAAATCATGAAAAAACTTTTTTCTTTTAAATTTTCCATAAAAAAAAAAAACAATAGAAATGAAAAATTCATTAATGTATCTCCCGAGGGGGCATATATCCATCATCACAGCAAAATCAACATCTGGAGCATAACTAAAAAAATTTCGTTAATACTAGCAGCAACAACAAAAAATTCTTTGAAGCAATGCACAAACACATCACTTCAAAGAGGGGCAAAATGTATACACCTAAAAATGGTCTAGATAATCTAATTAATTAAATATGATTTATTTGATTAATTAACCTTGAATTATTCTACTATGAAATAAATAGAAATATTTATTTACATAGTTCACTTTTAATTATTCTATCTTTATTATTTTATTTCTTCCTAATTAAATAAACAAATTTAATACTTTGTTTTTATTTAATTGTCATTATTTATTTTCTTCTCTTAAAAACCACACTTCTTCCATATTTATTTAATAAAGATAGACTTCTAAAGTTTGTTTTATTAAATTAAATATCTTCTTTCCTAAATTGAATAAATCTAAATATTCAATTAAAATAATTCTACAACTAATCATATTCACCTACCAAATTAGATGTGAAATGCCTAATTAATTCACCTCAACCTTCATAGGAAAATTTGAAGATAAAATTGGACATAAAGTTGTAGGCCAACTCCTTCATCTTCTTCCATGAATTCTTCCTATCATCTGGTCAATTTTTTTTGTGGGGAGGAACAATCTCCATAATCAGCTCAAAATCCTTCATCCTTCACCATTGAATTCTTCAAATTTAATCCATACCTTTTCCTTGCTGCCCCTTCACAAATATTCTATCTATAATGTATAAATACAACCCCGTTCTACATGAAAAGGATCCCAACATTGTGCAAACTTACTCTACAGGAATAAAGATTGAGCAATCAAGTATTTTATCATTTAGAAAAAGGATTATCATAGCATTTTAGCATAGAATCAATACCATGGGTTTTCATTTAACTACATCATAGTTTACTATAGCTTCTCTTATCATGTCCATGTCCATTTAGATTATAGTAGCTTTTTCATTGTCATTTAATCATCATCATATAGGATTAGATTCCTGCACTTAGCAACATCTCATTCTCTAGATTGGCATTTTAATAATCACAATGCATACAAAATCTGAGATCCCTATGGTTTAATAAATCTTTGGAGATAGATAGCAATATGACATTTTCAAGATTTTTATTGTTTTAATTAGATTAATTTTTATTGATTCTTTTGATATAATGTCTTATTAAGAAGTTTTGTTTACTATAACGTATTCATTACTTATTCCACACTTATAGGTAGTTCCAATCATTATGGGGAAATGGGAGCTATGAAGATACAAAATGTACTCATCCCCTTTGAGAACCAGAGTCATGAAGAAGATGTAATGCAAATGTCTCTTTGAAAATAAATGCATGGGGCTTGCCAGGAAAACTATGTTAGGGAATAGGGAGTTGTGAAGATACAAGAGGAGTAGCAAATTTGCTCCTATCTTTTGCACACAACTTCCATGCACTAGAATAGAACTTACCTCTATTAGAGCTCCTCATCCTGGTTTGAAACCTGTCTGAGAAGTCAAGTTAACCAGATCAACTTCTTTCCAATTACACCCATTCTTAACTTGAAGGAAATTTGTCTTTTACTGATTACTCTATAACTACATAACTGTATGCAGGAGAATTTACAGTATCCCCAATAATACCACATCATCTTCTTTGTGAATCCTTATTAACCCTAAAAAATGAAAACCCTTATGAAACTATACACTATCCCTATTTATGGGCCACAAGTGCTGCTACCAGCCTAGGTATAATGATAATCATGATTTGTGTATAATTATAATGTTTAATTTGATTGACGTTTGGCTACATGCAAACTATACCTCAAGCTGACAAGCTGTCAAAATCACTAGTGCCACTCAAACGATATGAAATAATTAAAGCTATGAGTTTTCAAATAATTTTCTTTGGATGTTCATATCACATATGGCATTAATTACCGCCACTACTAGCACTAGCAGTACAAAAACCACACTTTCTTAAAGAAGATTGAGAATTTTAATTAAATGAAATGTACAACATCAAGGCATTGAAAATACATAATGAGTGATGAGCCTTGATCTCACCACATGTCTACATTTAACGGTTCTAGTGTTCTTCTAGAGGTTTCAATTCACAAGTCTAGTGCTTCAGAGATTTACTTCCAAAATGCAAATCTTTTTTGCTTGTTGGTGTATAGATTTGTCACCTTAACCATGAAAGTAGATGCAAGATATTTTAAAACAAATGACACAAAGTCCATTTATCTCACAATCAATGATCACATGTGAAAAATGAGTAAAGAAAAGTGATAGTTTCTCTTTTTTAAAATGAATTAATCTGAACACAAAGTCTTTGAGATGAAAACATATGCATTCTAACCTGATAGATAAATATTGAAGAATAATAATGAAGAAATAAATTTCATTCATAATTAAAAGGAAGAATTAATAAATACATAGATTTAAAAATATATTATTTTATCTCTCTAATGCCAAAAATGTGGATTCAGAGACCCGTCACCTCACAATCCACACCCTGTACAATCAAAAAGCACTCAAAAGTTAAAACTACCCCCCTTATCATTACGTGTCACAAAAGGATTCATGCATGTTGTTAAATTGTTGGATGTGTCGAGACTCTATACAATTCTAACTAAATTTCCATAACTAAATTGTGAAATTCAACACGTTCTTGTTCTTCTTCTAAAATGAAAATCACCTTGTTGTACTCGACATTGCTAGTTTTCTCTTTCCACACCACTAAACATAGCTGGGAAATGTTGTTGAGTTCCTCTTCTTCATGCCAATTCAAATATGGTTGCATGATAGGCACAGGTTCATCTTCTCATTCCTTGATATCACTAGGAAGTACCATTTTGAGGAAGCTCTGAGTCTGGAGTTGAAAATGATGCCACCTTTCCTTGTACGCAAGCTCACTTAACTTCACTGGCAAGAAGTATACATTTATTTGCCAAGAAAAAAGTGTCAATATACTACTAAATATTACATTAAACATCAAGTTGGAATTTTAAATAATTGAGAAGACATCCCTTAATGGCATTGTACAATTCATTAAATGAGTTGACACTTCAAAAGTTGTGCATCCCACCGAGGTCGCCCAATCACCAGGAAACAAAACTCTATAACCATTTGTATGGTAATAAAATATCAACCATTTATTTATAGAAATCAAACATTTCTTGTGTTATTCCAAAGGTTTCCATTCACAAGTCTAGTGCTTTAGAGATTTACTTCCTAAATGGAACTACATTCATTCATCAAACATTCATCAAATGGTCCCCATGATTTTTATTGGCATATCCATTTATTTCACAACTGAAATTTTTTATTAGTTTGAGATTTTGTTTGATTCTCCAATGAAAATATAATTTTTCTTTGAAAAAAGGTTTTAATCACCAACAAAAAAAAATTCTGTTTTGAAAACAAGATTAATTCAGCAATGGAAAAAAAATTCTGGTTTGAAAAATAGTTTTCATTGCCAATGAAAAATATTTTATTCATTTAATTTTTTTTCAATTTGCCATGATTTTCCACAAAATTCTCGTGATTATAAAATATTCACCAATTGGGATTTTTTTTTTTTGAAAAACGAAAAAATTCGCCCATAAAATTAATATTTTTATCAGGAAGTATATAAGATTCGCTGGGATTTTACACCTTCGCCAACGGGGGGGTTTCTTAAAATTTTCCTTGCAATGGAATGATCCTAGCGCCTATGACAACTACACAATAATTTCTTACTACTAATGGTAGGGGATGATGATATGTTTAGAAATCATGAATTTCCACTAAGGTTACTAGAGGTTTTAGAGTTAACTATTGGGTCCTCTTTTTGAACCCTAAATTTTTGCAACCATTGCAAGATTAAATGATGTATCTAAATATTTGAATTAAAACATAATAATTTATTTATGAAGGAAAGGTCACATACAATAAATAAACTTAACAAGAATTACCTCTTATGTATTTGAAATATTGAGATTCACTTGTTGTACCCATCAACCTAATATGTTCCCCAAATATCCACAAGGATAGAATATTTCCTTAAGATATTATTTTAAATATCACGACTTAGTGAACTTCTAGCCTCTTGTAGAAAGCATCATTTGATGATTTTACCATAATTTTAGGGATAAATCTAACAAATTGACATCAATGATTTACATATTTTGGGAGTTAGTTAGATCAAGAGAATGTGACTTAAAATACACCTCAAGACTATGAAGTCCATATTATATCTTTTCACCATCAAATATTCCAAAAAAAATTAGAATATAAATTTTTTATTTCATGTTGGAATCCATGGGTTTGAGTGGTATTAATATTGTAAGGAAGCTAAGGTATATGAACAACTTCCTACACTAATCTTGAGAGGAGAATAATACAAAAATTTATAGATCTTTAACAGTTACATAAACTTAAACAAAAATAAACATAAATATTACACATACCAGAACACAACGATTTTGATTAAAAATGTGATTAACCTTGAATCTAGTGTGGTTTTTGAAGTCCGTTTGAATGTTGAAGATTGCCTCCTTATGTAAGAAATAAGGGTTTAAAGATAGGACAACTCTCCTTAATTGCCAAATTCCTCTACTAACACCATTTATTCCATGATATTTTGACTATAGTTGTATTAATAGTCCTCTAGTAGTTAATACATGATTATTACCCTAAATTAATTGTTAGAACACAACATGATAGTATCCATCTCTTGATGAAAACATTAGGACATATAGACCTACTTTTTTACTATCACAAGATTGGTGTGAGTATTATTATGGCATAAGTGCAATAGTCCTTTTAGGATAATTGTTTATGATTACACAATGAAATTAAGTAATAACTATGCAACATTGCTATACTACAATTAATATCTCCTTTCTTGATGACAACCTACTTTATGTGTTTGACAATATTTTCTATTTAAATAGATTCTCCCATCTTTCTGAATAAATCATTGACACCTTGATGAGAATGCTTCAATGGCATGAGATTACTAGTGGAGAGATTATTGTCCTATGGATGACTAGGTGGATGGAATTCATCATGATAATACTCCTCTCGTTTATGATAGTCATTGAATTTTTGGTGATTGTAATCAATGTGCCTAAAGGTCAATATTGGAGCTAGAGAGTAGCAAGGTCCCAAATTCCATGATTAGAATTGGTACATTGATGATGGAAATTTACCCTTAATAAGGTAATAAATTATAATATTTTCATAAAAATTGTATATTTCTTGAATATTATTGATTACCATGATGCTTTTGACTTGAGAAGGCTGATATAACATAACAAACAATAATAATATTTTTAAGATTAAGGATAGTCATGATTTTTGTGATCACATGAGTAACCATGTATATTATGATTATGGCTATACAATAGCCTTGGGATAACTTATTGTGTAGTTTACATAAGAATAGAAGGAATTAAGACTTATTGAATGGAGTCCCTTAATTGTCTTTCTAATACCATGATTGTCATCACTCATGTGCCTGCCCTTCTCATTTGTAAGTCTACAAAACAATATCATTATTTTCTCATAGATTTCAATAATATCATTTGACTTAGAGACTTCCTTGGAAGAATACGACTATCCATAGAAGCAATATGATATTTTCTAACAACCCAACTTCCTTAATTTCTTGTAATATTCTTCAGGGCAGTTTTATAGAAATTAATGAGAAAATGAGAGCTTCAAGTCTATGCTCTAAAAGCCCTAAATTCTAGGAATGACTTAAATTATCCTATTGCTAATATATCCTCTTCTTCACCAAATAAAAACTTCTCTACTTTCTCTTCTTCCCCATAGCAACCACATTTATAGTATCCCTACAAATAAGGTCAAAATTCTCAAAATTCATTGTTTCCTTATATTCTTTCAATTGTCTTATATCATTTTAGCTAGGTTTTTCGGTATGGTTCTACATTAGGTTATAAACCACTTTATTACTTTAATATTCATGAATACCATGTTCATTTAGTATCTAACTATCTCAATACTATATTTTTATTAATTGCATCCCAGTTGATACACTCTCTTGATTCTTCTCACATGGCATCTAGTGTACACAATAAAGATGACATAATGTACATGTAGAGAAGAGGATTCACTACTCCCAGGTCTCTAGGACACAAAAGATCCTAAAGGGAGTGAATTTCCCTTAACTATCTCAAGACTACCTCAACTTTAAGTGAAAGGAGTGAGATGAAAGAGATTGTGAAAATGTATTAAAAGAAGTGCTTTGAGAATGATAACAAACAAACAACTTTGGAGACTGAAAGAGCAGACCAACGAGACTTTTTAGATAGTAGGAGAAGCTCTCGACCAAAAGAAGGCAATGTGGGAGTAGGATGTCAGTGTGACACGTTGGAATCTTGTATAGATAGAGCTATAAACCCTCAAATATAACTCAAAGGATCTACTCAACTACTCATAATTTGAGGTTTGTTTAACCTACCAATTTAATAGAAATCAAGAATGTAGGTAAATGGTGTTGGGTGAAAATTTTGTAATCCCTTTTACATATTATAAAACTTGAATTTCAGCCACAATTATTGTGATATTAAATATCTCCTCTCAAAAAGGGGAGGCACCCTTCTTACTAATTACTAGAACTGAAAGTAAACTATTCTAAACTTTATAATTTACATACACTAAAATAATCATATGGGGGTGTGTTACATTCATGATTTTCTCTTCTTTCAGAGAATATCTTTACAATGCTCCATATTTTTTATTTCTTGATGCAATACAACTTTAAATAAAACCTTAGAAATTGTAATTTCCAATACTTCTAACTTGTCAAATAATAGTCTAGGAGTACCAGTATAATAAAGATATGTAGCTAGAAGGATTACAGAGATACAAAGTCGTTACGTAGTCTTTAATGATTAATTCCACAATAAAGTAATCTTGAGTGAACTTTTGGATTTTTTGGAGCTAGTTCCTCAAGAATCCAACTCATTAGGAGAGATTACTTGCGTTTTCTATTTAGATTCCTATGAATCCAACCATGGAGGAAGAAATAAACATCACCTTTGGCCCCTACTGCTAATTCCTGAGTTACACTAGTATTTGTGAGAAAAAATGTGGTAGTTACAATATTTCTTGTATCATTCATTACTACTCCTAGAATTTTAAAATATATTGTATCTAGCAATGGTTCATTCATGAATTGATCGAATTTAATTTTCCAAGATATGTCAAATGACAAAGATGAAAAACTTGGAATAAATGATAGAGAACTGGAAGTAATACCAAAACTCTGCAAGAGTGGGTCTATGGAAGGAGTAGAATGAATTAAGTGCATTATGGGAGGTATTGTCACTTTAAGTGTATGTATAATTGTTGAAGGTGGTGGTGAAGTTGGAAGAGGAGGTGGAGGAGAGGTGGGAATATGAGATTTGTGAGGTGTTGTGGAAGCTTTATGGGATGATGTATGCATAGGAATTTGAGTGACATTCTCATGGGGAGATGTTTATATTTCTTCATAATGCCTCTCTTCTTCCTGTTCACTTCCCCCATCTCCTTGTTCTCCCTTTGATTCCTCATCATTTTCATCTTCATCATTCATTTATTCTTCCTCATTCAATTCTTCATCATCATGTTTCTCTTCACTTTTTAGTTTTTCATCTTCATTAGTTTTTTCCTCTTCTACAGTTTTTGTTGTACTCTTCCCACAAGTGAATGTAACCTTAGGTCCCCTGCATGAGGAAGAAGGAGAAAACATTACTTATTCTTGGTCGTAAGCTCTTTTTTCGGTTGGATTTTCCTTCAAATAAGTTTCACTTTCATAATTGGTCTTGAAAGGATTTAACTGAATTATTTTCCTTTATAACCATTCAGTGGTATTACTCAAAATGGGAATAAGCCTTTGGCGGATGGAAGTATTCTCTTTTTGAGACCATTGAATGATTGACAAGGGTTTTCTTTCTATCTCCCTATCATCATAAGAATCATCTAGAATATCATGAGGATCTTCAATGTTCTTTGGGAGGTCTATCAAGCCAAGATATGTTCTATAGTAAGCCTATAATAATCCATATTTCTTATATCCTATTCATTCCTATAATCTGCCCAAATATCTTCAAAATGATAGACATGCCTATGAATCTTTTTAATTTTTCTCTGCATTCCTCTAATCAAAATCATTTCTATATTTTTAAGTCTTTAGAGTAACAATTTGCATCTTTGATACTACAGCTTTGGCCTTGGGCACAGTTGGTATTAAATATCTACCAATGGTTATTGGAGACATAATACCTAGCTTATGAATGGATTGATGTTCATTATGCACTATGATAACCTTTATACAAAGTTCCATCAACACCCACTTGTCAGAAGAATATCTCAGTAACATGTAGGAATACCCTATATAGAAACTTACCCTTAGGTATATGAAAGTGGAAAATTTCAAGAAGATACATCCATATTTATTCACAACCTTCCACACTTCATCAGAGACCCTTTTATTCTCTAAGGATGGATCAAACATACTAATTAAGGGTGCAAAAAACATATCATTTACTCGTCTAAAGTGTTTGATGTTTCCTCTAAGATTGATTTAGGAATAGTACTTATGCACTAATGCATGTACCTCTTATCTGTTTTTGTTGTTAGACCTGGATATTTCCTCATGGCTACTACAACATACACTAGCTATGAAGTCATATAGAACTTTTTTCATGGATCTCACCACTTATTTGGGCACCCCAATCAATGTGACACTTTTTTCTTGATTATCCTGATGTACTCATACATCCACTCTTGGAAAGTTGGTGAAGCTGGTAATCCTTTTAATCTACTTAGAAGAGTAATCATATTACACACATCCTCTTTTAAATCACTGTGAGGAAGGTTGTTAGGCCATCTTGATATGTTGAGCCTCAAAGCCTTCAACCATTTCATTTTGATCAACTCCGTGGCTTCATTTTTATTTTTTTCATAAGCCTATTGGGTATGTTGAATAGTCGTTTTTGTATATTTCTCCATGGTTATGACTTGGAAAACCACATCAAAGAAATCAGCATCCAACCTCATCATTACTTGTCATGAATATTCTCTAAAACTTTTTTTATCTCAAATGTAGTGTGAGGCAACTTGCAACACAAACTCTGGACAATGAGTTGCTACTAGGAATGAGGCAAATTGATGAAGATTGCTATAAAAATGGCCTCCAAATATTTTTCAAGGGGTTTCTTCTCTATTCTTTTAACAAAATCATTCATATCAAGATGACCAATTTCTATATCCTTGATCTCATTAATCTTGGATGTGATCATTGTAGGTGGATAAACACCTTGATATTTGTATTTCATTTTTTCCTTCTTTCTTGATGACAGTGACTCTTCAGTTGTCATCGAATACACCAGGAACCCTAATATCTTACAAGAATTCCTTTGAGGGATGCCTAATAGGAGATGGAGTATAACTGCAAGGAAATGATGGATTTCTCCAATAGTAGAAAAGTATGCATTATGAGAGTGAGGAAATGCAGAAATCCACGTGAGCACTTTGGAGCGAGCAGATGGAAGCAATGGAATGAGAAAAATTGAGTGAAAGTGGGAAAAACAAAGCTTGAAATGCAATTTTGGAAGTTCTTTGAACTTAGTGAAATTTTCAAGATTTTATGTGGGGGCGCTGAAATTCAGTGCCCTTACATCTTGGAGAAGTTCATTTTATGCATAGTCATTGAAAAAGATTGTTTGTGTTGAACAGTCTGGATAACTAAGAGGGGGGGTGAATCAGTTATACTCAAATAATTTTCTTGAATTTAATTGATTCAAAGCAATCTTAAATTAATCAAATAATCAAAATAGATATGAATATGAAAACACACAAGTACACGATGCACAATGAGCACAAAAATTTATGTGGAAACCCAAGATGGGAAAGACCATGAAGAAAGATAATTCTCAATTATAGAACACCAGTTAAAGTGACACTAGTTAAGTTGATTTTTACAAGGGCTCATTGCCAAAATTCTCATTGCAGGTAAGATCACGAACAATGTGCTAACTGTCTGATTATTACAAAAATGTCTCGTTACAAAATAGACAAAACATGAGCTAATGAAGTTAGTTTTGGTTAAGAGCACAATATATTTTTGTAGTAGATCCAAACAAGAATATTCTACCCACCTTGCTTGCACAAACTCTGTAATATAGATTACTTCTTCCTAACACTTTCCTCCACTTCCTTCTTTGTTTCTTATTGCACAATCCTTCATTCCCTTATTAATATTCACACACACCATACTACATCTCTGAAATCAAAGAGATATTCTATATATATTTGTGTGTGTGTAGAACAAAATAAGTCAGCCTAGCAAAACATGCTAGCTTGGAGAACAACCTTGAGAAATTCAATAAGCCTTGGTATGATAGCACAAGACCCAAAGGGTAGGTCACACATAGAGATCTCCTTACCACATTACCATGGGACCCATAAATAATTCATACATAAGATAATCATAATTACTAACATATAGCTAACTTGAATTACATAAGATATATTCTAGAGTTGATGAGAACGCCACAACCAATACCAAGTCTTGATCTCCATAAATTCCAGTACCGATCGAAGAAATACAATTAGACATACCAAAACCTGTAACATGCTACATGAATGTTCCAATAGCAAGGATATGTTAAAAATTCTTTGAAAACAACAACCAATATTAATAGATTAGTCTTCATTATTTTGAATTAATTATCTTCCATGGATGTTCCAAAAATTAGTACTGTCATATCCAGATCAAGGAGAACATTCATACTACATGATAGGATAGATCATCTATGTATATCATTTAGAGAAAAACCTTTTAGATCCCAAGTTTTGACATCAATGAAAACAATGCCAAATCTTCTCAACAACTTCTCAACAATCTCCACCTTTGGAATTGATGGCAAAACAACAAAAACTCAAAACCACAAAATTGCAAAAAAAATACTCCAAGCGCTCCCCATTTGTCAAGAAATGCGATTCCCCTTTTTTTTTTCTTCATTTTATCCCTCTTTTTTCCATGAAAGGAAAAGGGCCAAATAAGAACATTCATAAAATCAACTAAAAATAAAAAAAATTACATGGAAATTTTTTTTGTACCTTTCTCTCACAACTGGAAGAATCCTCTTCCAAGCTTGCAATGCAAAAACCATTCTAGTACGCATACTATCTAGTTGAGCCAATAGCTCAAATGATGATGATCGGTCCAGAGATAGGTATTGTTGTCCGTAATCCTCTACATCAAAAATTTATTTGACCAACCAAAGAATCTTAACCAAGTCTTCCCTTTGTCTCTAAGTAGACAATAACTCAACTTGCAACTCACCAAATTTAATTCTTTGTTTTCAATTTTTTATCTTTGAAGAGATCGAAGCACTTCCCAATATCATCCAATTCAAATTCAATAGCTTCAATTAATCTTCTAAAGTTATCAACAACAACAGGCCATCAGAGACAATACCTGTAGATTTCAAACATCTCCTTAATGTATTCTCTTGTCTCACCAATGTGTTTGGATAAATTTTGTTTGGATTTGACACACCTCTCAATCATAGCTTGGATCTTATGTCCTTAAAATATTTCATGTAACAACCTTTCTTCAACAACTTCTATCAGATCATCTGGTAACGAGTCAGAAACAAAAAAAAATGTAGTACCCCTTTTGATCAGATAATCAACTAAGGCATCTTCAATTCTAGGCCTACTAACACGAGAGAAAGCATACCAAATTCCACCAATATTTTTCATATCTCCCTCCTCCAACACTGAATGAACTTCATCAGAAACAGGTAGAGACTCTTCATCCTTCTCCTTCTATTTTGAGATAGTGATGACATATTTTGTGTTAACTTTCCTCCTTTTAGGTTACAAAGGGGAACCAAAAATGACAACCTCTAATTGCTTCTTACTGGAGGAAGAACCATCGTAAAATTGATTGAAAGGTGTAGGAACAAACACTATAACACCGAAGCACATATCCATTTTCAAGGATAAGAAATAAAATTTGCATACATTTTCTTTATCTTTCATACATTCCAAATATTTGTAAACCTACTTTCCGATAGGAATGCCAGACTTCCATTTAATATTATCCTTTAACGGTAACGAATTCACAAAATAGAATACTAAAAAAATGAGCAGAAACCAAAACCGAAAGGGATAACTCTTAGCCAAAGACATTTTTACATTCCCAATTAGGTTTTCCATTACTAGGCTACACAGGTCAAACTAATTATTTTCCTTCACCATCTTATGTGCAATATACATAGAAATAGCTAATGTAGAACCTTCACAATCTCAGAAATAGATTTTTTAAGTGATACAGAAAGCAACATATCTTACTATGAGATAAGCAATGGTATTTATTAGTAGAGATTGGGGGTCTTTGTCAATACCAATATGTTCCTCCATGTCTCTATATTTCATTGTCTTCTTCCTATGGAGGTCACCAACATTGCACAATCTAGTAATAGTTTCAATGGCTTCCTTAGTGATAGGATAAGGTTTGTCCAAAATGATGTTGTCATCCTTGAATTGACTGAATAGGAACAAGATAATATTTTTAAGAATTCCAAGGGAATTCTCCCCATAGATCCATACCTAGGGCACTTACATTCTACAATTTTATCAGTCTTCAAAGCTATTTCCATTTCCTTCATCTTTCGATGATCAATTTTGTCAAACTCTACTCCCTTCAGCCTCATGAAATACCACCATTAGATTCATAGTTAACTAACATGGATTCCATCGTCATTCTTAGCTTCTTCAATCATTTTATCGCTTAGTGAAACCTCTTCTCCTTCTTTGCAAAATGTGAGAAATGATTTGAAATTCCATCTTTATCCAGAATTTCTCATAATGATTTTGCTGCCAAAAATGTACATCGATGATGCCAACAATTGTACTTCACTTTTCAATTAGTCAAATTAAGCTTCATCATGCATCACCAACTAGATCAAACTTAGTCATGTTGGAAACACATCGATATTACTTTGGAGAGAGGGAACCAACAAGTTATGTATTGCAAAACTCCCCCTAAGACAAGGTAGTTGGCTCAAATTCTTGAAGAGCTTGTACCAGGATCCAGTATGGAAGGGCTCCCCACACTTGTTTCCTTTTTGTTCCAAACCATGATGGTCTTCTTCTTACATTCATCTGATTCTACAACCTCCTTTTTATTTTTCAGACTTTCCTAGAGCAACATATCTGCATGTGTTAGCACAATGTCCGGATTGACTACATGTGTAACATATTTTTCTTGACTCAAATAAGTGAACCCTAGATCTACACTAATTATCTTTGTGACCATAACCATGGCATACATAGAAATAACCATTAAATATATTGTTCATTGCATTCATTCCAACTAGATTAGATAATTGAGTTTTGCAATAACTTTCTTTCAAACAAAACTTGTGATAGTTAATGCATTGAGTACTCAATTCATTATTGCTTCTACACTCTACAACCTTATGTCCAAATTTTTTGCATAAAAAACAATGACCATTAAGCTATAAGTACCTTTGAGCATTTTGTTTCCTAATCAAAGGTCTTTTTTAGATGTTCTAGAGCTCCCGACCTTTCTTGTTACAACAAATCTTGCTTCAGCTTCAACTGCTTTGTATTTACCCTTAGTATTTTAATTTGTGCTTTCACCTAACAAGAAAAGTCCTTCCTTATCCTTGTGAAATTTCTATAGGGATAAGAGTTGATCTATAATTATGCTACTTTCACATACTCTTGCTTCTGATTTCAACCTTCTTAACTCTTGATCTAATTTCTCATTTTGTTCTAATTTTAGTTTGATGGTATCCTTGATATTTTCTTCAGTATTCTTGCATTCATCCAATTGTAGCTTTAGATTCACAAGAATTTCCTTTGAATCCTTTCATTCCTCACTAACCTCTCTGTGTCTTGCTTTGAATTTCTAGATTTTCTCCCTTAGCTTTGAGATACAAGCATTTTCCTCCTTGATGTTTTATTTCAATTCTTTATTTTCATATTTCATGCATTCCATATCATATAACTTGTCTTCAGTTCTTCATCAAAGTAATAATCTCTTGCCATCTTGTTCAAACTACCAAGATCTCCCTCAAGCAGTTAAGCTCTATCTGCAAAGGACTGGGCTCTGATACCAATTGTTGAACAATCTGGATAACTGAGAGGGGGCGATGAATCAGTTATACTAACATAATTTTATTGACTATAATTGATCTAGATCAATATTAAATTAATTAGATAATCAAAGTAAATATGAACATGAAAATGCACAACCACACCATGCACAATGAACACTAGAATTTATGTGGGAACCCAAGATGGGAAAAACCATAGAGAATGCTAATTCTAAATTACAAAACATTGGTTAAGGTGATTTTTACAAGGGCGCAATACCAAAATTATCACTATAGGCAAGGCTCAATGTTAGTGGGCTCACTGCCCGATTGATAAAAAAATATCTGATTACAAAATAGACAAAACATGAGCTAATGAACCTACATCTACATATGCATGAAGTCAGTTCCAGTTAAGCTCACAATATCTTTCTGCAGCACATCGAGTCAAGAATATTCTTCCCACCTTCCTTGCACAACCTACATAATACAAATTACTTGTTCCTGACACTTTCCTTCACTTCCTTCTTTGTTTCTTGTTACAAAGTCCTTCACACCATTATCACTCTTTGCACAGAGCATACTACATCTCTAGAATCAAAGAGATTATATATATATACCCATATAACAAAATATTTTTTCCTAGCAAAACATGTTGGCTTGAAGAACAACCTTGAGATATTCAATAAGGCTTGGTAGACCAACACTGGACCCAAAGGATAGGTCACACATAGAGATCTCCTTACCACATTACCACATGACCCATAAATAGGTCATACATAAGATAAGCATAATTACTAAAAGATAGATAACTTGAATTACATAAGATATATTTTGGAGTCAATGAGAACACCACAACCAAGACCATGTCTTGATCTCCATCAAGTTTAGTACCAACCGAAGGAATGCAATTAGACATACCAAAACTTGTAACATGCTATGTGAATGCTTGGATAGAAAGGATACCTGGAAAATTCTTTGAGCACAACAACCAATATCAAAATCTTGATTATACTTAATTATTATGCATTAACTATCTTCCACAAATGTCCCAAAAAGAAGTACTGCCATATCCAGATCAAGGATACCATGCATACTACGTGATAAGATAGATAATATTTGTATATCATCCAAAGAACAACCTTCAAGATCCCTGGTTTTGAAATCAATGACAACAACACCAAATATTATCAAAAAATTCTCAACAGCTTGTACATGGCTTTGAAATGCTTTGGAAGTACTTTAGTGTATGGGTTCTAAAAATCAGCACTTCTTCATCTTCGGGAGTTTGATTTTGTGCACAAGGGGTAATTTTTTATGCCTTGACATCTTCTTGAAGGAATAGATGGATTTGTGTATGGGGTGGGTGCAAAAATATGGGTAGCCAATTTGTGGCCAATTTACTTTTTCATCCTCAAATAGTAAAACTGCAAATTTTTTATAGTAAAATGCACTCGCGTTATGGCTTGGTAATGACTGAGCCTAGGATCGGTCATTACCAAGCCATAATGTGAGAACATTATAATGCTCTTGCGTTATGGTTTAAATTTAAAAAAATGCATGCATTTTGAGTTCAAAAAATGTGCATTTTTTGAAATAAAAAAAACATTTCCCAAATGCGAGCACTTTATAATGTGCCTATGTTTTGGTCTACATTGAATTTTTTTTCTTCTTTTTTTCTTGTCTCTTTTTTCTTGTTATCTTTCAAGAAAACTATATATATGAAATAAACATTTAAGAATAAGTTGACATTTACATATGGAAATTTACTTTCTAATACTTTAACTTATATTTCATGTATATTGTTTCAAGTTGTCTGAGAGTGGTTTCAGATCTCTAGGAGTTATAATGCAAATTCTATTTTTTGGAAGATCTCAAAAAATTTAGACAGTCAAATTTTACTAATCATTATGTCAAATTTTAATAATCAGGAGGTCAAATTTTAGTAATCAGCAACTTGTGTCATCTCTCTCTCTTTATCTCGCACATTTTTTATCGCTTATGCTCTAGACATTACATTCTCTCCTTCCCTCTCTCTCTCTCTTCCTTCCTCCCACCCACCTTCCCTCTCTACTTCGCTCTATATAACCTATCCCTCTCTACCTCTCTCTATCCATCCCTCCTCTCTCTCTCTCTTCCTTCATCCCAACCACCTTTCCTCTCTACTTCTCTCTATCTAACCTATCGCTCTCTACCTATCTCTCACCCTCCCTCCTCTCTCTCTCTCAATCTCTCTACCTTCCTCATTCACTCCTCTCTCTCATTCTCTTTATCATAATTCTCTCTCCCTCTATCCCTCCCTCCTCCCTTCTCTAATTCTCTCTATCTCTCTCTCCATCCTTCTCCCTCTCTATCTATCCCCTATATTTGTCTCTACCTCTCTCCATCTCTATCTTTCCCTCCCTCATTACCTCTCACTCTCCCTCCATCTTTCCCTCTCTCTAAATCTCCCAACCTTCCTCCTTCCCTTTGTATTTATCTCTCGCATACACTCTCTCTCCCCCCATCTCTCTCTCTTTGGTTTAGACTTTATGGTTTAGGGTTTAAGGTTTAGGGCTTATGGTTTAGTATTTAGGCTTTAAGCTTTATGGTTTATAGAGCTTAGGCTTTAAGTACAACCCAATATCTCTCCCCCTCTCTTAGGTATATCCCTAATTCTATACCTCCCACCCCCTCTCTCTCTTAGGTATATCTCTCACTCGCTCTATCTCTCTCATGTATATCTCTCACTCCCTCTATCTATCTCTCTCTCTTAGGTCTCTCCCTCCCACCCTAACAAGAGCACACACACACTCTCTCTCTCTCTCATCCCTCCCTCCCACCCCCTTCCCCTCTTCTCAAGTCTCTCCCTCCCACCCTAACTATATAACACACACACACTCTCTCTCTCTCTAAGGTCTCTCCCTCACCCCCCCTCTCTCTCTCATAGGTCTCTCCCTCCCACCACCTCTCCCTCTCTCAAGTCTCTCCCTCCCACCCTAACTAGAGAATTTATCTCTCTCTTCCTCTCAACCCCTATATCTTAGGTCTCTCTTTGCCACCATCTCTCCCTCTCCTAGCCCCTCTCCCTCTCTCAAGTCTATCCCTCCCACCCTAACTAGAGAATTATCTCTCTTTGTCAAGTCTCTCCCTCCCACCCTAACTAGAGAACTCTCTCCCTCTCTTAAGTCTCTCCCTCCCACCCTAACTAGAGAAATCTCTCTCCTTATCTATCTCTCTCCCTCCTATCTCCCTCTCTGCCTCTCCCTCTCTCTTAGGATTTTCCCTCCCACCCCTTCCCTCTGTCTCAAGTCTATCCCTCCCAACCCATCCCCTTCTCTCAAGTCTCTCCCTCCTACCCCCCTCTCTCTC
>CM021105.1:105001122-105243977 GCA_007115665.2 Sequoiadendron giganteum | reverse complement strand
TCTCTCTCCCTCACTCACTCATATCTCTCTCCTCTCTACCATTAACCCTTAAAACCTTAAACCCTCTACCCTCTACCCTTTATCTCTCTCCCACTCCCTCCTATCCCCTCTCCCTCTCTCAAGTATCTCTCTCTCACTCCTTCTATCTCTCTCCCCTCTACCCTCTACCCTCTACATGTCTCCCACTCCCTCCTCTCTCTCTCTTCAAGTCTCTCCCTCCTACCCCCTCTCCCTCTCTCAAGTCTCTCTCTCTCTCTCACTCACTCATTCTATCTCTCTCCCCTCTACCCTAGCTTTCCAATTTGGTGAAATTGGAATGTAGTGGCCAGTTTGAAAAATGTCCAAGAAATGGGGTCTTCGATGATATAAATCACTAGGAGATTGCATTTCTCAAACCCATTTTTTGGAAAAGGCCAAGTTAGATTACCAATTTCAAGGAATTGGCAAGCTAGTGGGCTCTCTACCCTCTAAGATTAACCCTCTACCATATATCTATCTCCCACTCACTCCCTCTCTCCTTGTCTCTCTCTCTCTGAAGTCTCTACTTCCAACTCCCTCTCCCTCTCTCAGGTCTTTCTCTCTCACTCACTCACTCACTCACTCCATCTTTGTCTCTCCCCTCTACCCTTAAAACTTAAACCCTAAACCCTTAAACCCTCTAATCTTAACTCTCTACCCTCTATTTCTATCAAGTCTCTCCCTCATACCCCCTCTCCCTCTTTCAAGTCTCTCTCTCACTCACTTACTCCTATATGGGCTCTACCCTTACCCCTTAAACCCTCTACCCTATAACCTCTATCTATCTCTCTTTTTCTCAAGTCTCTCCCTCCCACCCCATCTCCCTCTCTCAAGTCTCTCTCCCCTCTACCCTTAACCCTCTACCCTAGCTTGCCATTTTGGTGAAATTGGGAATGTAGAGGCTTGTTTGAAAAAAATGGGTCTAAGAAATGGGGTATTTTGGTGATTTACATCACCGGGACACCTCATTTCTTGGACCCATTTTTTCAAATAGGCAAGTTAGGTTGCTAATTTTACTGAATTGCCAAGCTAGAGGGCCTAGTGGCTTGCCATTTCGATGAAATTGGCAATGTAGTGGCCTATTTGAAAACATGGGTCCAAGAAATAAGGTCTCCCAGTTATTTACATAATTAGGAGACCCCATTTCCTTGACACATTTTTTCAATGAAGCCAAGTTAGGTTGCATATTTCACCAAATTGGAAAGCTAGTGGGCCCACTAGCTTGCCAATTCAATAAAATTAGCAATGTAGTGGCATGTTTGAAAAATAGAATCTAAGAATTACATCATTGAGACACCCCATTTCTTGGACCCATTTTTTCAAGTAGGGCAAGTTAGGTTGCTAGTTTCACCAAATTGGCAAGCTAGTGGGCCCACTGGCTTACCAATTTGGTGAAATTGGCAATGTACTGGCCTATTTGAAAAAATGGGTCCAAGATCACAAAGAGACCCATTTTTTCAAACAGACCAAGTTAGGTTTCCAATATCATCGAATTGGAAAGCTAGTGGGCCCTCTACCCTCTACCCTCTATCTCTCTCTCTATCTCTCTCAAGTATCTACCTCCCACCCCCTCTCCCTCTCTCAGGTCTCTCTCTTTCACTCACTCCCTCTATCTCTCTCCCCTCTACCCTTAACCCTTAACCCTAAACCCTTAAACCTTAAACCCTCAACCCTTAAACCCAAAACCCTTAAACCCTCTACCCTCTACTCTTAACCCTCTACCCTCTATCTCTCTCAAGTCTCTCCATCCTACCCCCTATCCCTCTATCATGTCTCTCTCTCACTAACTCACTTCTATCTCTCTCCCCTCTAACCTTAACCATCCACCCTCTACCCTTAACCCTTAAACCCTCTACACTCTACCCTCTATACCTCTTGCGCTCCCTCCCTCTCTCTCTTTCTCTCAAGTCTCTCCCTCCTACCCCCTCTCCCTCTCTAAAGTATCTCTCTCACTCACTCTTTCCTTCTATCTCTCTCCCCTCTACCCTTAACCTTATACCCTTTACCCTCTAACCGAGCTTGCCGATTCGATGAAATTGGGAATGTAGTGGCGTGTTTGAAAAATGGGTCCAAGAAATGGGGTCTCTCGATGATTTACCCCATTTCTTGGACCCTTTTTTTCAAAGAAGCAAGTTAGCTTCCCAATTTCATTGAATTACCAAGCTACTGGGCCCACTGGCTTGCCAATTTGGTTAAATTGGCAATGTAGTGGCCTGTTTAAAAAAATGGGTCCAAGAAATGGGGTCTCTCAGTGATTTACCTCATTTCTTGGACCCATTTTTTAAAACAATCAAGTTAGGTTTCCACTTTCACTAAATTGCCAAGCTAGTGGGCCCACTTTCTTTCCAATTTGGTGAAATTGGTAATGTAGTGGCCTGTTTGAGAAAATGGGTCCAAGAAATGGGGTCTCTCAGTAATTTACATCACTGAGAGACCCCATTTTACGGACCCATTTTTTCAAATAGGGAAAGTTAGGTTGCCAATTTTACAAAATTGGCAAGCTAGTTGGCCTATTGGCCTTCCAATTTGTTGAAATTGGCAATGTACTTGCCTATTTGAAAAAATGGGTCCAAGAAATGGGGTCTTCCGATGATGTAATTCATCGGGAGACCCCATTTCTTGAACCCATTTTTTCAAACAAGCCAAGTGATGGAGAGGCAGTGGTACGGAGATAGAGAGAGATAGATAAAGGGAGCGAGAGATAATGGTAGGTATGCATTGAGCAAGAGGTACATAGAAACAGGGAGAGGGTAGGGGAGAGGGAGGGAGAGAGAGTTGAGATGTAGAGATAGAGAGAAATGGATTAGGATGGTGGACCTATAGGGTTGATGATTTAGAGTATTGGGTTGAGGGTATAGGGTTGAGGTATTAGGGTATTGTGTCTCTACCCTCAACCCAATACCCAATACCCTCTACCCTCAACCCTAATCCCTCAACCCTTAAACCCTTAAACCTAACAAAAATCCCTACCCTAATTGCTAAACCCTAAGAGGGAGTGATGGAGAGGTAGGGGGAGGGAGTTAGAGATAAATAGAGGGAGCGAGAGAGAGTGATAGGGATTGATTGAGCAAGAGGGAGAGGGTAGATAGAGACAATTAGAGAGGGTAGGAGAGAGGGAGGGGCAGAGAGGTGAGATGTATAGATAGAGAGAAATGGATTAGGTTGAGGGATTAGGGTTGAGTTTAGAGGGTATTGGGTTGAGGGTAAAGGGTAGAAGTTTTAAGGGTTTAGGGTTAAAGGGTGTAGGGTTGAGGGTGTAGGGTTGAGGGTAGATGGTTTTGGGTATAGGTTTGAGGGTATTTGAAGGATTAGGTTGAGGGTCCAATGCATAGGCTAGATGGTATAGAGGTTGAGATTTAAGGGTTTATGGCTTGAGGGTTGAGGGATTAAGGGTTGAGGGTTCATAATTGAGGGTTGAGGGTTTATTTATAGGGTAGAGGGTTGAGGGTAGAGGGTAGAGGGTTTAAGGTTGAGGGTAGAGGATTGAGGGTATAGGGTAGAGGGTATAGGGG
Organism: Sequoiadendron giganteum; assembly: GCA_007115665.2. Lineage (NCBI taxonomy): Eukaryota > Viridiplantae > Streptophyta > Pinopsida > Cupressales > Cupressaceae > Sequoiadendron > Sequoiadendron giganteum. The sequence continues at coordinate 105,240,447 of CM021105.1, read as the reverse complement.
TTGATGGATTAGGGTTTAAGGGTTGAGGGTAGAGGGTTGATAGTTGAGGGTTTAAGGGTTGAGGGATTAAGGTTTGAGGGATTAAGGGTTTAGGGTTGAGGGTTTAGGGTTGAGGATAGAGGGTTTAGGGTTTTGGGTATAGGTTTAAGTGTATATGGTTGAAGGATTAGGGTTGAGGGTCCAATGTATAAGGTAGAGGGTATAGGGGTTGAGGGTTAATGGTTTAAGGGTTGAGGATTGAGTGTTGAAGGTTTAAGGTTAAGTATAGAGGGTTGAGGGCATAGGGTTGAGGGATTAGGGTTGAGGGTCCATTGTATAGGGTTGAGGGTTGAGAATTGAGGTTTGAGGGTTTAATTTATAGGTTAGAGTGTAGAGGGTTTAAGGGTTGAGGTTGACGGTTTAAGGTTGAGGGTATAGGGTTCAAGGATTAGGTTTGAGGGTCCAATGTATAGGGTAGAGGGTATAGGGGTTGAGAGATTAGGGTTTAAGGGTTGAGGGTTGAGGGTAGAGGGCTAAGGGTTTAATGGTTGAGGGATTAAGGGTTAAGGGTTGAGGGATTAGGGTAGAGAGTTTGCATCATTGGGAGACCCGTTTTTCAAACAGGCCACTACATTGCTGATTTCACTAAATTGGCAAGCTAGTGTGCCCACTCGCTTACCAATTCGGTGAAATTGGTAACCTAACTTGGCCTATTTTGAAAAGTGGGTTCAAGAAATGGGGTCTCCTAGTGGCCAAAGAGGCTAAGTTAGGTTGCTAATTTCATCAAATTGGTAAGCTAGTTGGTGCACTAGCTTTCCAATTCGATGAAATTGGTAATGTAATGGCTTGTCTGAAAAAGTGGGTCCAAGAAATGGGGTATCCTAGTGATGTAAATCATCGAGAGACCCCATTTTTTGGACCCATTTTTTTCAAACAGTCCAAGTTAGGTTGCCAATTTTACCGAATTAGGAAGCTAGTGGGCACACTGGCTTGCCAATTCAGTGAAATTTATGATATAGTGGCCTATTTGAAAAAATGGGTCCAAGAAATGGGGTCTTTCTGTGATTTAAATTGCCAAAAGACCCCATTTCTTTGACCCATTTTTTTTCATTCAGGCCAAGTTAGGTTGCTAGTTTCACCAAATTGGGAAGCTAGTGGGACCACTACCTTGCCAATTCGGTGAAATTGGCAATGTAGTGGCATGTTTGAAAAAGTGGGTCCAAGAATGACATCACTCAGAGACCCCATTTTTTCAAATAGGGCAAGTTAGGTTCCTGATTTGATGAAATTGGCAATGTAGTGGCCTATTTTAAAAAATGGGGGCCATCTCTCTCTCTCTCTCTCTCTCTCCTAAACCCTAATACCTATACCTTATAATCTTAACATTAAACCTTAAACCTTAAACCCAATACCCTCAAACATATACCTAATACCTTAAACCCTAATCCTTATACCCTATAAACGTAACCTTATACATTAAACAATAAACCCTACACCCTCAACCCTCATACCTATACCCTATAACCTATACCCTAAACATTATCTTTGCACCCTTAACACTATAATTAAATGCTAAATCATACATTAAACCTTTACCCTAAACCCAATACCCTCAACCCTATACCCAATATCCTAAACCATAATCCCTAAACCCTATACCCTATACACTTAACCCTACACCCCCAACCTTGAACACTATACCTCAACCCTCAACCCTATACCCTACACCTCCAACCCTCATCCCTATACCATATACCATCAACCTTATAACCTAAGCCCTAAAAATCATCCCTCAATCCTATACTTAAACCCTAAACCCTAAATTCAACCTTGTACACTAAACCCTAAACCCTAAACCTCAATCCTCTACCCAATACCCTCAACCCTATACCCATTATTCTAAATATGTATCCCTATACCTTATAAAATTAGCTCTATACCCTCAACTCTCAACCCTATACCTTAAACCCTAAACCCTACACCCTCAACCTTATACCCTAAACCATAAACATTATTCCTGAACCTTATACTTAAATGGGAAATCCTACACTCTCAAGCCTTAACCCTCTACCTTATACCCTTAACCCTACACCCTAAAACCTAATCTGTATAGCCTATACACTTAATCTCATTCCCTCAACCTTGAACATTATACCTCAACCCTTAACCCTCAAACTTATAAATAAATCCTAAACCTAAACCATCAACCCTGAACCTAATATCCTCAACTAGATACCCAATATCACAAACCATAATCCATATACCTTATACACTTAACCTTATACCCTCAACCTTATACCTTAAACCCTAAAAACTAAACCCTCAACTTTATACCTAATATCCTAAACCATAATCCCTATTCCCTATACACTTAACCCTATAACCTCAACCCTATACCTTAAACACTAAACCTTACACCCTCAACCCTCATATGGGGAGAGAGAAAGAGGGGGAGGGATGGATTTGGGAGAGAGATAGAGAGATTTTTGGAGGGAAAGAGGAGATAAAGATAAGTAGAGAGGGAAGGAGAGGTATAGATACATGGGAGGTAAAGAGTAGATACAAAAGGACACCTGGAGGGAGAGGTATGGAGGGATAGAGAGGGAGGTGAGAGAGCTGAGATAGAGAGCAATAAAGAGAGTGTGGTAGGAAGTTATAGAGGGATATATGGGTAGATAGTGATAAAGGGAGAATGGTTTCATATAGATAAGAAGAGAGTTATAGAGAGGGAAAGAGAGAGTCATGAGATAGAGAGGAGAGAGTGAGAGATAAAGAGGATGAGGGAGGAGTGAGTTAGAGCGAGAGAGAGGTAGAGGGAGGGAGAGGAGAGATAGATAGTATATAGGGGAAAAGGTAGGGAGGGCTAGGGGAGATAAAGATAATTAGAGAAATGAGAGGTAGAGAGAAGTAGAGAGAGAGTAAGGGAGAGAGACAAGTGAGATAGAGAGGTGTAGAGAGAGTGGTAGGGAGTGATGGATGGAGAGGTAGATAGAGAGGGATTAGGGAGATAGAGAGTAGAGAGGGAAGGAGAGGGAGAGGTATGGATGGAGAGAGAGGGAGGTGAGAGAGAGGTGAGATAGAGAGCAATAGAGACAGTGTGGTAGGGAGTGATGGGGGGATATGCAGGTAGGAGGGATAGGTAAGATAGAGAGAAGTAGAGAGAGATAGAGATAGAGGGAAGGATGGAGGGGAGGAAGGGAGAGGTAAAGAGGGATAGGAGAGATAAAGATATGTAGAGAGATAATGGTGACATATAGAGAAGTAGACTTACAAAGAGGGAAAGAGAGAATGGTGAGATAAAGAGGAGAGAGTGAGAAAGAAAGAGGGTGATGGAGGAGGGAGAGAGAGAGAGAGGGAGGGAGAGGAGAGATAGAGAGTAGATAGGGAAAAATGTAGGGAGGGAGACATCTAGTGCGAGAGAGAGTGGGAAGGAGAGGTAGGGAGAGGTAGGGAGAGAGAAATAGAGAGGTAATGAGGGAGGGAGGGAGAGAAGAAAGATAGAGACGTGTAGACAGAGTGTTAGGGAGTGATGGATGGAGAGGTAGGTAGAGAGGGATTTGGGAGATAGAGAGTAGAGAGGGAAGGAGAGGGAGAGGTATGGATGGAGAGAGTGGGAGGTGAAATAGAGAGTAATAGAGAGAGAGTGATAGGTTGTGATCGATGGAGAGCTAGGTAGAGAGGGATATGAGAGATATAGCTAAGTAGAGAGGGAGGGAGATGTAGTGAGGGAGAGAGAGGTGAGATAGAGAGAAATAGAGAGTGGTGGAAGAAGAGGTAGGTAGAGAGAGGGAGAGGGGAGATAAATATAAGTAGACATGGAAGGAGAGGTAGAGACGAAGGAGAGACAAAGAGAAGTAGAGAGGGAATGAGGGAGGGAGGGAGAGTTAGGTAGGGAGAGAAAGGTGAGATAGGTGTAGAAAGATATTGGTAAGGTTTGATGGATGCAGAGGTAGGTAGAGAGATGGATTGGGAGATAAAGAGTAGATAGGGAAGAAGAGAGGGAGAGATAAGTATGGAGGGAGAGAGAGGGAGGTGAGAGAGAGGTGAGGTAGAGAGAAATAGAGAGAGTGGTAGGGAGTGATGGAGGGAGAGGTAGGTAGGGAGAGAGACAGAGAGAAGGGGGAGATGGAGGGAGGGAGATAGAGATAAGTAGAGATTGAAAGAGGGAGGGAGGGAGAGAGAAGTGATGTAGAGATAATTAGAGGGAAAAGGAGAGAGACAAAGAGATAGAGAGAAAAAAAGATAGAGAGAGAGTTCTTGAGATCAAGGGATAGAACTCAGTTAGATAAAGCGATGGATATAGTGAGAGAGAAGTCCAGAGTGTAAGGGATAAAAATGAGTGAGATAGAGAGAGAAACAATATAACTTGTTGATTACTAAAATTTGAAATTTGTGAGATCTTCCAAAAACTAGATTTAGCATTATAACTCCTAGAGATCCAAAACCACTCTCAAACATCCTGAAACTATATACTTGAAATATAACTTAAAGAATAACAAAGTAAATGACCATATGTAAATGTCAACTTATACTTAAATGTTTATTTCATGAATATAGTTTCCCTCAAAGATAATGAAAAGAAATAAAAAAAGAAGAAAAATAAATTCAATGTAGATCAAAACGTGAGCGGGTTATAATGTGCTCACATTTTGTCAATGCATTCACAAAATGCAAAAGTCATGTCAAAACTAAGATACAATGCAAGCATAGTATATCTTTCTTTGGGAATCCCCAAGACTTGGGCTTGGTATTTTCCTTAGAATACCAACCCAAAGGCTTGGAGGGCATTCCCAATCATCAGAGACGTGTTTTTGCAAATTCTACAATATTTCACATAATCAGGTTCATGCTCACCATCAAGATTGCACGTGGTTCAATGCCAAACAAATTGGCCACTTGGGTAATGTTAGGTTCTCTCTTAGCTATCCAACGATGTAATTTTTTTCACTTTCTGACAATGTTAAGCCTTTCAGCTATAGTTTCTCTTATTTGTGTGTCTCTTTTTTGGAAAAAATAAATGTTTGGAGTTTATTCATTATAAATTAACCATTCATCAAAATTTCAAATAAATTACATTTTTAGAAACTAGACTTCATTCTACAGATTTTAAAAAAATTTAAAAAATTGAATTAGATTCCAAAATTTATAGCAGTAGCATGGCCAAAATTCTAATTTTTAGGAAGTATCCAATTAGAAAATTAGTAAAAAATCAAATATTCATTAAAAAATTATCAGAATAATCATGCATCAACTACATATTGTTACCTAATTTCTGATTGGAGCGATTTTAAAATACTAAAAAAAAGGTTCACCATGCAAGGGACATACAAGAGTTGCTATGTTCCATCTCAAAATTTTGAGTGTAACTATCCTCAATTTAACATCCAAGGTTATTATTTCTTGATTTCAGAAAAAAAGTGGCCACTTAAGCCCCCTTTCTGGGAACCATCATTTTACACTTACCCTATGAGTGGTAGATTTCATCGGATATACATCTCTTGAAAATTTTGCTTTGTGTAAAGGTGGTGAAAAATTGTGCCTCTACATCCAGAAACTTGAAAAAAGTTAGGAAAAATTAGATATGCAAAGGTGAAGAATTTTGACAGTGTTACACATTTGGGAAAAAGCATCATGTTTTAGAAGTTAAAAAGTCTACTATTACATCTTTATTTTGAACTTTGGCAAGTCAATATGTCGTAGTGGTTATTTTCAATTTCAAAACATTTTGAAGATCCTTATGTAATGGCAGAGAATAACCACACCATTACATAAGCTTCAATTTTTTTTGGAAATTTAACAAAAAATACTCTAAAAAATAGGTTATATCTTATCTTATTCACATAAATCGGCAAAAATTACAATGATGTGGAATAAAATATCTTGGGAAGGAAATGAAATGGCTCTTTTCAATGAGGTTTTTGTAAGGCTTTAAACATCAAATGACCTTAAACATCGACAAATGTTCAAAAAAATATTTTGAAAGGAAATAACAATAAGAAAGAATTTTGAATCACAACAATAAATCCTGAAAAAATAACACAACTAAAACATAGAGAAAAGAAAGGAATACCTAACAACGTGGAGAATAATAAACCATAATAAAAACCTCGATCAAAATCCATTAGTAAATCCTTACAAATTCATGCCAAATCATAGAGGAGGTCTCAATGAAAAACCATAAAAGGTTGAGAAGAAATAAACAAAATGAAATGATCAAGAATGAGATTAAAACAACTTAAAATTTCATTTAAAATCACTTAACGATAAAAATGACATTAATGAACTGTAAGTTTATTAATTTCATGTCTACAAAGGCAGGAAAGTGCTCGGGTAGTGAAGAAGTTTTCTCGTGTATTTTTAAAAAAACATGGGATAGATGCAAGGGCACTAAAAAAGCCAGACCTTACATACTCAAAGAGTTTGATATATGTAGCATCCCTAGTGCTGAAAAATAGCGCCGCTACACCTTGGAAATGTTTCTATCAGCTCATTTAGGAGCATTGAAAAATAGCACCCCTGCATGGGCAAAAAAATTTAACTTTGAAAAAGTGAAAAATGAAAAAAAAATCATTTCAAAGCTTTTCAAGAAATGATGAGAGACGAGTTCTCTAGGGGACAATTTGACACTTAGGACCAAGCGTAAAAGAAAATTGAAATTTTCCTCATTTTGTGTGCCAAGAGTGCATTGGACTACGAAATGAACATGTTTTGTAGGGGGTTATCTTGTAAATCAAGCTTCATTGGATTTGAAGATAAAAAATGGCAAATGAAAGATACCAACTTACAAAAGGTCCTATGCTTCGAAGCATCTAGAAAAGCTCCACTCAAATAATCTATACATAAGATGAATGAGGAAAAATTTTGGGGTTGTTTTGGGCCTCACCTTATTCAAACCCCCATTTTGGCGTTCCCACCTCCACAGACAACCAGATAGATAGAGAGAATAATAGACACAAAGAAAAATAGTCACAAGAGTGATAAGAGCGAACCCCGATACAAAGGAGAACCCGTATCACAAAATAGACACCAAGGTGATAAAAGAAAACCCCTCTATAGAGGAAAACTCATATCATGAAATATTGATGCAATAGATATTATGCTAGAAAATAGAGAGGAAGCAAGAGAGTGTTACCAATATTTTTTGGCTCCATCTTGGCTTGATAGACATGATGTTGAGCGCTTACAAGAGAGATTTGGCTATTGGTGAGACTTCAATCCAATAGATATTTTTTGTAGAAACACGATGTAGAAGAGAAGAGCATGAAGAGAGAAAGTTGGAGAAAGATCAAGTGAGAATTCTTGCAAATGAGAATCAAAGAATGAGTTTTGTGTTGCTACATGGGCAGGAAGAGACATTACTCTAGGCATCCTACCATGATGACACATGTCACAGAACAAGACTTCCAAGATTCCTTGTTTGAATTCACAAAATTATGAGGATGGTTGCACATCGTGTGGACATCCACGCACCATGCAAGCATCCAACTCATCATTTCATGAGACACAAGGTGGTAGACTATGGCTGCTTCATCATTGGTCCTTATGGATTTGAAATCATAAAATTTTGGCTCATAAGGTTCTTGTCATAAATGCAACTAGGCACCATAAATGTGGGGGGAAAATACACAAATGTGAAATTACCATGGGGTGCAATTTTATGAGATTATAGTATGCAATGAAATATGTGGATAGTGTATGAAATAAAATAAATGTGGTAATGTTGTCATTATCTCCTAATGTGGAATTCGTTCCCATCTTTTATGATAGAATTTAATGATGATTAATATTATCTACATTTTCTAGTTCCAATGGTTGTGTGGCATCCTACCTATATGGTTGAAAGAACTCAAATATCTAGTTACACATGGTTGATCTTGTAGCTGTGAGTTTGTGATAGTCTTAGAACTACATATTTTCTATTGCCTTTGTTGGATGGTTAGTTTCTCCAAAATACTTATGCTATAATTACCATAATTCATCATAATATGATATCATATTTCAGAAAGAATCATCTTAACATGAAATTTTATCTTGAACCACCTGTGAACCCCTAAACCTGCATATGCATGAAGCAGTCAAACATTGTTAGTCTTAGATCAAAATGCATGAAAAAGATTTGAAAGATCCCCATGAAATCCACTTATTAAGCTTAAATTAGGAAAATAAAGAACATGAAGCAAGGAACTTGAATGAAATCCTAAGTAAGCAAATAAGTTAAAGATCTTATAGGGGAATTGGTGCCAATGATATGTTGCAATTGGCCCTTTCCCAATTCCTATGATTGCAATATGGTTGATGAAGAGAATGGTCAAATCTCCAAAGAGATTTGAGCATAACCTTGATACAAAGTGTGAAATGTTGTGAATGCTTGAGAGAAATGGACAAAATTAGTTCTCAATTTTAGAGAGCAACTTTGCATATGAGTTTTGTGTTTTGATTGAAGAGAAAGGTCTCCAATTTATAGATTCAAATCTTGGAAGAATGAGCAAGATTGATCAACGTGGGATAAAAGATCATCAAATGGCATGGTGCCACTTGTCCACATGTGATTGGATGAGGAATGTGCAAGTTTTGGCCAATGTGCCAATAAATGCAATTAGGTGGCATTTCAAACTTGAGAAATGACATTTTGAAGAGGGAAAAGGAATGAAGTTATTGTCACTTGGCTCAAGGTCAAGGACATGTAAGAGGTTTTTAATGCCTTGTTGGAAGGACCAAGTCCATTTGGACTTTTTGAATTCAAAAGAGGAATATTCCCTTTTTGATGCCTTGTGAGGAAAAAAAGAGAATTAATAAATCAAAGTAATTGATTTATTGTGCAAGTTACATTCTCTAGAGGATTTTAGTGAGCAAGATTAACTTAATCAATGCTTTGATTAACTTAATGAGGAATTAGGTGATGTGATAATTTAGACTTAGATTTATGGATTGATTTAAGTTAGAAATTGAGAGGAAATGATTTATTAAATAAATGATTTGATCTATTTAATAAAGAAGGGATGTGTTAGATTAAATCAAATAAGGTTTAATTTATTTAAATTTAATAGAAGGACTTTAAAGAATTTAATCAAATAAAATGATTTATTTAATTAAACAGAGATGCAAGATCAATTAAATTAACTTGATTAATTTAATTACTGAAAGAGAAAGACTTAATCAAATAAACGATGATTTATTGAAATTAAGAGACAGAATATGATAAAGTGCTGAGAATATGATTTAGGAGGAAATGTCATTAGTAATCGGGATCAGGTGTGCCAAAATGAATTTTTACATTTTCCATGTCTACATTTTGCCCCTCTTTGAAGCAATGTACTTGTTGCTTTGATTCAAAGAATAAACTGTTGTGATCAAAGGTCCGGGATTTTGAATTTTTCAGATGCCCCACTATTGGCCCAGTAGAAGGATATTGCTAGATATTGCCCCCTCGAGAGACTGGACGAAAATTGTGAATTTTTTGGATGGTCACGCGAAAAAAAGATGATAAGGTGCCTGGCAAGCCCGAAATGCCCCAAAATGCCACAAAATTGCCTTAAGGTGCTAGAAGGGATGTAAAATGACTCTCAGTTGGATGAAAATGGGCACGAGGTACCAAAACCCTAATTTTCAGGCTTATATAGACCGCGAGGGGTCATTTTCAATTCATTTTGTGATCTTAGCCTCTAGAAAATTTCAACCTTTAGCTCTGAGTTTGAGTGGAAATGGCGCAATGACAGCTTTCCCGGCACGTGACAAAGAGGGTTCAGACACATTAGCGACTAGCCGGCGCAGGACCCGTGGTATGTACCCCTATCCATCGTTTAATTTTATCATTTTACGTGCATTAAATAGGGCTTAGATCTTTTACCAAGTATGCGGTGCCATATGGCACTGTGGAAAATGCTTTATCGCAACCATGTGGTGCTATATTCCACCGCATATGCGAAGTGCGCCGCGCGGGCCAGTTTATAATTTTAGCACTTAGTTGTCCGAAAGTCCGCTGCATGTCCATTCTTCACCGCGTGGCTTAGTTAGGAAATTAGGGTTTGCGTTAAGCAAGACGGCACATGAAAAGTGCACTGCGCGGGTCACTTTGCAACTGTCAAAATGACAAACTCCACCGCGGCGGTGCAATTTGGAACTTTTCAAACTGCGCCGCACTTGCCAGTTTGAGGTAGATTTTGACTTTAAAAATTTATTTTTTCTGATGCAACCACCTTTCTTGTGCAGGAGGAGCCTAGTGTACTCTATTCCCGAGAGCATCGATCGTTGGTGCTTAGTAGATTAGGGACTATGCCTGAGTTGGTCCAGGAGTAACTTGGTGCCATTGGCCTTTGGTATGCTGCGTATGCCCCTCCTTTTCGGGCTCACCTAGGCATGCTTACGGCTCTAGCAGAGCGATGGCATAGTGAGACCTCTTCATTCCATCTTCCTACTGGCGAGGCCACTATCACACTTGAGGACGTATGGTGCATCCTTCACTTGCCCATCCACGGGACCTGGGTTATTTATGATCCAGATGCCGGTAGAGAGGCCTGTTATGGGGTGATGCAGATGGATGCCATTGAGTTCTGCGATGGTCAAATTGATCTAGAGTTGTATCATGACCGAGTGCACACATATCGATTGATCATTGCTGCCATTATCTTCGGCCTTGTGGTTCCTGATTGGCGGGGCCGATACTTTAGTCCAGGATGGGGGCTTGCATGGGATCAGATGGTTCACTAGAGGGAGTGCTTCGTCTGGAGTCTAATACTACTGGCGTCTCTTTATAGAGACCTTCATGAGTTTGTTTATATGGACAGTAGGTCCATCGGGGTAGGAGACACCTTGTTGCATGTGTGGGGATGGGAGAGGATCCCAGTGCTTCGTTCGGACATCACACCAGTTCCCCTAGAGATAGATGACCCTCTTGTTTGGCGGTACGGTGGGGCACTGATGCACTTTTCTTTTACTAGAGCGAGTGGTATTCCTTACTAGTGGCGAGTTCTCGATGAGATGAGAGAGTTCATTTGAGACCGTGGATGGGCATTCGTCCGTGGCTAGATGATGACCAGCAGCTCTTCTTCGCCCGACAGGACAGATTGATGCAGGGTTGGGAGCACACCATGATTGAGAGGTACCTCCCAGGCAGGGTTGCTCGTCAGTTCGGGGAGGTACAGGACAGGCCAGATGACTAGTATGTGGCCATATTTGCACGTACTACTAGAGAGACAACATGGGGCCATCCCATTCCGGTAGACGAGGCAGTGTCCTCATTTAAGCAGTTAGTGGCTCGGTCGTGGCCATATGATTAGGGGCTGGCAAATACAGGAGTTACCGCAGCTTATAGGGCATGGTTCAAACCTCCCCCTAGATTGATAGTTCTAGGTGCAATTGTTCCACGGCGCAGACGCAGGGGTCGGGCAGGTGGTAGAGGGAGAGGCAGAGGACGAGGTGGGCCACCTCCTCCTTAGACACCTCCTTGAGAAGGGGCTCAGCAGTCACCTATCTGAGCAGGGGATCAGGATGGTTAGCCAAGGGTAGACCCTCAGCATCAGCTAGCAGGGTAGCTAGCAGGATAGACAGCAGGACAGCCAGCAAGGCAACTCGACCATCGAGAAGCGCTGATCCAGTAGCTACAAGGGTAGGTACAGGTTTTGACCGCCGAGAGAGACCAGGCACGATCCAAGAGGGATCAAGAGATGGGTCATTGGCGGCACCTAGAGAGTCTAGCCTCCTCATCTTGGTCCTGATCAGTTGATATTCGAGACTATAGAGAGTCCATCAGAGAGGTCGAGTACTATCGACACCATTATTGACAGGTAGTGCCATCAGACCGTCGAGTGCCAGATTTCTCCTAGTAGACTAGGAGGCAACAAGTAGAGGCACATGGTGAGAGGTAGGATGGGGAAGGCAGCAGCCAATAGGGCCCGCCCCCTTCTTGATCACATGAAAATTTTCTTGCTTCATTTTTGATATACAGGCTGCAATTTTTGGCCTTATTGTATTATGTATCCGATGGACACCTGATCCGATTCTATATTATAATAGTGATTTTTTTGATGATATATATGAGATGATTCACCCTTTTATGATGTGGATGCAAATATGTGATTTTATGAGATATTTCTATCTTTATGGTTCGTGTAATGCAGTGTGTGTAATGAATGCATTTCTTTTTGTGTTTTCCGTGCTTTAAATGATGGTAATGGATGCAAATTGTAATGGAGATGGTTGCAAATGATAATGGTGATGCAATAATGTCTTAAGATGTTTAGAATAATGAATTTATATTATTCCTCATAACTTAAGATATTGATATGATATAATGCTCCTCTGATGTTAACTATGTGGTGGATGCAGGATGTATGCATGAGCGATATTTTGATCACTGTTAAAATACCATGTTAGTGTGGAAAGAAGATAGAAGAAACTTAGAATCAATGAGTTAGTGAGGATGATGATGATTTTTATTTCCAAGAATTAGGATGCTCAAAGGATCAATTGCGTTATGTTTGATAACACCCATAGGTACGATGCATCGAGGTATTAAGAACCAGGATGGCGTGGTACCTAGTGTGATGTACTTTGACTTTGAAAATTAGATAGGATTATTTTTGTTCACATTTAGCATACATACTTTATTCAGGGTGTAGTTCAGACATTCTAAACATCTCGGACCAAAACACAAAAAAGCAAGCTTTCCTATGTGGTCAACAAGATATCTAAAACATCCTTGCCACAAACCCATCAAAGCATGCATAACTAAGTTATTTTACAAGCATATCCCACAAGCATAGCAGATAAAAGATAATGATCACTGCCCCATTCCTTTCTCTCTAAGCCTACTTTGTTTAGGCATCATCGAGAGGTCCTTGGAATGAGCGCAAAATAAGATAAGTCAACAAGACCAAAATAAATTAAACAAACAAGCTAATGTTCTTCATACCGCTAGCCAAGACTAACTACTATGAGGGTTACCTGATGCTTATGTCCATCACAGGAAAGCTTCATCCTAGGACATGTAGTGATCAGGGTTTTGGTAGGATTGATTAGGTGATAAGCTATTGATACTCTGAATTGACCAACTTGCTTGCTTACGGATCTAGACTTGAGACTTTGACGATTAGGTGTTCACTTTTTGAACCTGCTAGACTTGCTTCTAACTGACTCACCAAAGGGAGAAGGCAACGATTGATTTTATTATGAGTGATGATAAATCACAGGTGAAGGCAAGATGGAATGGGTGCACCATTTTTGGATTTTTTCTAATGTTTTGAGGCTGTTTTTGGAATTTTGAGATTTTTCAATGTTTTGGGTATTTTCAGGATTTATGACAATCAAACTAACTTAAAGACCTATCCTAGGGGTCTCAGGAGCTGATCCATAGATTAGCCTTGCCTACGTTATACACGCAAAGACCACATAGTTTGACTGACTTGATGATAGGATGGACAAACGGGTTGCCATTGTTATTGCTTAAAGGACTGACTTAAGATGGTGACTAGATAGGCAAACGAATTGCCAATGCGATGGACGCCTAAGGACTGAATCCAACTGTCTTAGGGGATAATCAAAGATCAACCTTGCCTATGTTCAAGCTCAGAGATGATGTAGTTCGACAAGGTGAAAGACTGAAAAGACCTGATGATGAAATTTTTGAACATTTTTCTGATATCTGACATGTTTTTGGATTTTTTTGAATAATTTGGATGTTTTTGATGTTTTCGATGAAAAGGTCATGAGGATATACATGAATCCAATCTGATGCTATGAGAAAATGCCCCCAGTGTGGTGTGATAGACTACTTCGATAAAGGCTGAACAAACTGACCTTAGGAATATGCCAAGTAGTTCTATGGTTGAATATGGTACGGACAGCAACACAGGCTATGGTATGGATGCGAGCGGATGAGTGGATGAATGAGTGATGGAATGATCCATGTAGATCCTAGTAGATGGGGAGCACTTTATTTACACTTGGTGCCTATTTTTTAGGTTTTCACCAAGGTACTTGCCCAAACTGCCACCAAAGTGGTTTTCACTAGAGGACGATTTTTTTTTCTTTACTTTTTTCAATCCTTTTTTGATTTTTTTTTTTTTGATTTTTGTATATTTTGATTTTTTTGTTGTCACCAACACGCCTGCTTGCCAGGTTTTCATCGAGGTGACCATTTTTTAAGGACTTTTTCTGATTGTTTTTGGATTTTTGGGTTCTATGCCTTGCGTGATTCAGGCATAAAAATTTTTGAGGTGAGAGCTATTCATCGGCTCCTGCAATGGTTTGCCTTCTGGTGTCGACAACTGATATGCCCCTGATTTGTAACTTGCAGTGATGATGAAGGGTCCCAGCCAGTTGGGTTCAAACTTTCCCTTTGTATCTGGATTTGGCACATTCTTTTGGTTTTCTTTCAACATGAGGTCACCAATTTGGAAAGTGCGTTGTCTGATTTTCTTGTTGTAACTCCTTCTTAGGCAATTCTGATACACTTGTAGATGGCTAAGGGCATCCATGCACCTTTCATCTAGTAATTCCAGCTCATTGAGTCTTGTGACCCTATATTCCTCATTTGTGATGAGGTTTTGCAGTGATATCCTTAGCGATGGCAGTTCAATCTCAATGTGGAGTATGGCCTTTGATCCGTAGACCAGAGAAAATGGGGTGGTGCCTGTCGACGTGCGGATGCTAGTGCGGTAGGCCCATAAGGCAAGATTTAGCTACAGATGCCAGTCACAACTAGAGTCATTAATTATTTTCTTGAGGATTTTCAAAATTGTTTTATTTGTAGCTTATGCTTGGCCATTGCCTTGTGGATAGTATGGGGTGGAAAAGCGGTGTTGGATTTTGAATTTTTCACATAAAACACGGACATCCTGATTCTTAAAGGATGTCCCATTATCAGAGATAATGGATTGAGGGACACCGTATCTGTAAATGAGGTAGTTCAGGATGAACTTGGATATTTGTTTTCCCGTGATGTAGGTCATGGGAATTGCTTCGACCCACTTAGTGAAATATATGGTGGCGGTGATAATGAATTTATGGCCGTTGGATGAGGTGGGTGAGATTTTACCAATGAGATCAAGCCCCCATTGTGAAAAGGGCCAAGGTGTAATAATTGGACACAATTCTTGAGCTGGTGCATGAATAAGGTCTCCATGCTATTGGCATTGCAAGCATTTTCTGACAAAATTGTGTGCCTCTCTTTCCATCGTCGGCCAGTAGTACCCTGTTCTCAGTAACTTCTTAGCCAAGGTCATACCACTCGAGTGTGAACCATAGGTGCCATTGTGTACCTCAGTCAAAGCAGTCAAGGCCTCCTCAGGTTTTAGACAACGTAACAGGGTCCCGTTGGTACTTCTACGAAAAAGGGTCTCTCCTAGGATGACAAATCGTGAAGTCCTTTTGATGAAAGTGCATTTTAGGTTCGGGGTGATGTCAGTGGGGAGGATTCCTAACTTTAGGTAGGTGTATATATCACGGTACCAAAGATCACCGGGACCAACGAGTTCACACGTGTATTCTAACTCTGGTACCTCGAATGTGGGTATGAGAAGCTGCTCTATGAGGAATTCATGTTTTGACACGTTGTGGGGGATGTCCAGTAAGGATCCAATTGTTGCCATTGCATCGGCTGCTCTGTTGTTTTTCCTTGGTATCTGCTCGAAGGTGATGTCAATGAATAATTCTTTTAGGCTTTCTACCACCTTTTTATATGGTGCGAGCTTATCATCCTTGGTTTGGTATTTACTGTTGACTTGGTTGATGATAAGCTGCGAGTCCCCGTAGACCTTTAGTGACATGATTCACCACTGTACTGCAATCTTGAGACCTATGGTCAAGGCCGCATACTCTGCAATGTTATTGGTGCATGGGAATGCCAACTTGTAGGACCTGGGAATACAGTCCCCTTGCGGGGTGATGAAGAATACGCCAGCTCCTGATCCATGTTGTGTATGGGAGCGATGAAAGTATAACTTCCAGTGGTCTACTGCATCAAGGTTGAAAAGGGATTCATCTGGGAATTCTAATATGAGTGGGTTATCCATGTAGAGTGGTGCTTCTGCTAGCTGATCCACAATGACTTGTCCTTTTATGGCTTTTCATTCCACATACTTGATATCATGTTCAGAAAGTATCATTACCCATTTGGCCATTCTGCCTGTAAGCATTGCTTTAGACAAAAAATACTTGAGAGGTTCTATCTTGGCGATTAGCTTGATTTGATGTGCTAGCATGTAGTGTCTGAATTTCTGTGCAAGAAAAGCCACTGCTAAGCAAGCCTTTTCTATTGGTGTGTAGTTGAGCTCGTGTCCCACCATTGTTCTGCTGATGTAGTAGATAGCCCGCTCGGTTCCCTTTTCATCATGTTGGGCTAAAAGGGCCCCCAGGGCAACTGTTGTGGCTGAGATGTATAGGATTAATGGTTTCCCTACAATGGGTGGCATCAACACAGGTGGTGTAAGTAGATATTCTTTTATTTTGTTGAATGCTTGCTCACATTTTTCATCCCATCTGAAAGCTACTCCCTTGTGGAGTAGGTGTGAATAGGCGATCTGCTTATCTGCTAATTGTGCTATGAATCTTCGAATAGACTGGAGTATACCTTGTAATCCTCTGAGTTGTCTTAATGTCCTGGGTGCCTCCATTTCAAGGATTGCCTTTACCTTTGCAGGGTCCACCTCTATTCCTCTCATTGAAACTATGTATCCTAGCAGCTTTCCTGACTGTATCCCAAAGACATATTTCTTGGGGTTTAGCCTGACTCTATATTTTTCTAGTCTATCAAAAATTGCTCCTAGAGTTGTTATGTGATCTCGCCTTTTCCTTGATTTAGCCAATATGTCATCCACATAATCTTCGACTGTTTTATGGATCGTGTCATGGAAGATTAATTTCATAGCTCTCTAATAGGTAGCCCCTACATTCTTTAACCCGAACGGCATCACGTTCTAGCAATAAGTGCCCCAAGGACATGTAAAGGCGGTTTTACGTTGGTCCTCCTTTGCAATCATAATCTGATTGTACCCTGAAAAGCCATCGATTAGGGATAACATCTCATGTCTGATAGTCATATCCACTATCATGTCAATGTTGGGTAGTGGAAAATCATCCTTAGGACATGCTTTGTTTAGGTCTTTGAAATCTGTGCAGATGCGGATGCCCCCATTCGGTTTTGAGATAGGCACAAGATTTGATACCCATTCTGGATAGTCGATTGGGTGTATGAAGCCAGCATCCAAAAGTTTATGTAGCTCAATTTTGACGAGGAAGGCTATTTGAGGGTGCATCTTTCTTAGTTTTTGTCTGACTGGTTTTTCTCCGGGGTAAATGTCTAAATGATGAACTACTACTTCAGGGTCCAAGCCTGGCATGTTTGCATAGGTCCACGCAAAATTTACCTTTCTCTCCTTGAGGAATGCTTCCAACAATTCCTGCTCTTCTACTAGGAGAGATTCTGCATAGAAGGTAATTTGTGGTTCTGATTCTATTCCTAAGTTGACCGGGTTGCATTGTTCTGCCAATACTGTTGATTTCTCTTGATGTAAAGCTATAGGGGGGATATTGAATCCTTCATCCTCCGGTGCCTTAGAGAGGTTTTCGCCATTGGATGCATCCTTTACTTTTATTGTTTTATGCTTAGAGAGTGCCACAGTGTGGTTTCACTCAATAACTCTGAGCTTTTGCTCGATCTTTTTCTTTTGCGACTGAAGGACTCAATTGTCTCCCCATAGTATGCCTGAGTGTCTAGGGTAATGTCGAACCCTGCTTTGTGATCCCCATATGGAACTATATCCCTTAGTCCCATGAATTCTGAGAGTGCCTCATCATTTTCGAATAAGTCTAGAATTGGCGGTCCTCGTTGGTCATGATCGATGAGTTGAGGGTAAACTAAGGTTATTTGATCGATTTATTGGTTTGACTCAGCGGGTGAGGCACTAATCGTGAGTAAAGATGAATCCTCAAAAAGTCTTGGTAAGTTCGCTATGGCATCCTCATCATCACTACTACAAATGTCGGTTATGTCAAATGTGAAGTTATCAAGGGGTAGGCCTGTGGATACGGGTAGTCTAAGGGTGGCTATCGAGACTTGAGGAGAAGATCTGACTACTTGACTGGAAGTACCTCAGCCACGTACGGTTACACTTGGAGGAGTACATCCAAGACCAAGGTTTTGCATTCTTCTTTCCGCAATGATGGGCTCCAGACGTCCATTACTATTCCTTCCAAGGCTTTCATTTCTATTGTAGCCCATGCCAAACATCATTTGTAACCCTCTATTGGTTTCCTCCATGGGTAGGGTTGGGGTGGGTTCTGCATCACGGTATAGCATTCTTGAAATATCTGTCTCGCCAACATTTTCTTGACTTAAGTCCCCCCAGCGACGGAATCCAGAAGGATCTGACCTAAGGGTGAGGATAGGTGCTTGAACTGGCTGGGGTTGTCCATGTGACCTAGGAGATTGTGGTAACTCTCCTACAAAAAATGCATTTCTCTTCATTATATAGTCACCGCATCCATTGTCTTCGATCATGCCTTTGATTTCCGATATGTCAGGGATGGCGGGTGTCTCTGTCACAGAAGTGGAGGTGAGATTGGCTGGGTCTATGTATGAAGTAGATGGTCCTTCATCATTTTTTGGCACTTGGGGGATTTTATAAAACTTGGCTTCCAATTTTTTGTAGTAGGAAAAAGGTTCAGGATCCCCATATATAGTGACCTCCTTGCTTTGATGTGAGAACTTGATGCATTGATGGTATTTCAAAGCCACTGCTTTCATTCCGTGAATCCATGGGCAACCAAGGAGGATGTTGTATGGCAGATCAAGGTCAAGAACTTGACATGTTTTTTCCATGGTTGTTGGCCCCACTTGGATGGGGATCTTGATAGTGCCCTAAGACACTCTTTCCTGGTCGTCGTATGCCCTTATTGTGATGCTTTTGTTCTTATTGATGGAATTCTCGGCGAATCCCAATTTCTTTATAAGTTTTAAAGAACAAATATTAAGGCATGCACCACCATCTACCAGGACCCTTTTGACTTTCTTTTTATGGATTAGGACTTGGAGGTGGAGTGCACGGTTATGAGATGGCTGCGGAGGGAAATCTTGATCCAAAAATGTAATGAGGTTTGGGGTAACGATGTTACCCACCATAGCCTAAAATTGCTCTATGTCAAGGGTGGCAGCAATGGTAGACGCAGCTAGTGCTTCATCCAGGATCTATCTATGGGCGGCAAAGATTTTTAGTAGCTCCATGATGGAGATTTGGGCGGGTGTTCTTTTCAGCTAGTCAATTACATTGTAGTCATAGGGGATGGCCTTTGTGTTGGTAATGGGGGTCTTAGTAGGTGCCCCAACAATGGTAGCTTTTCTGCCTCGTGTGGTGACTCCACAGTCATTGTTGGCTCCCTTGATATTTATTACGGTCACCATTTCATCGATGCATCCAACTATCTCCTCGTATACTAGATTAGCACTAGCATACTTTTGCTTGCCCTTATTATTCCCTTGGTTATTTCCCTAGTTATGGTTCGACATCGGATTCGTGTATATCTTTAGGTCTTGGTTTCTGTCCGACTGTTCGATGTTGATGACCTTATCCTCAATGAGATCCTAGATGATGTTTTTGAGTCTCATGCAATTGGCAGTGGTATGTCCTTTGACTTTGTGAAAGTCACAAAGGAGATTCTCATTATACCACGGTGGCTTGGTCATATTGTATACTACTCGGAATTAGAGATTTTAATTAGATTCTCCTTGACCAGCTTCTTCATTATGGACTCGATTGATTCTCCCAAAGCTGTGAATTTCCGCTTGGGGGGGAACTTGTTGTGGGGAGGTGGTCCTCCTTGATTTCCCACATTATTGACTTGATTGGTGGAAGATGGTTGTGACTGTGCTACTACCGCATTAGTCTACACATTGTTGTGATTATGATTTTATGGTTGATGATGATTTTGGGTATTTTGCTTAGGACCACTGATGATTACCTTAGCATTGGCCACGCCGTCGTTTGTGATATTTTTGTTCCTCGACCATTTTCAAGGTTTATCATTGTAGTTATTAGACGGGTGGTTATCTTGAGGTGGAGTGAATGTTGGTGCGCCTCCTCGCGTGGTAAGGGCTCTTTCAATGTTGAGCGCCTTTGGGATCAGTTGGTCATATGATGTAATGCATTGCATTTTTAGATAGAATGCCAAGTTTTCATCTAAATTGGCTATGATAGTGCAAACTTGTTGTTCCTCTGGCATGGTCCACTTGCTCTGATTGGCCTTGGATCACCATCTTTGCAAGAATGATGCAAATAACTCTCCTCTTTGTTGTTTGAGTGCAGATAGTTCTTCTAAACTGACATCCGCACCCATGTTGAAAGCATAATTTTTGAGGAAAGCTTCCACTATCTCTTTGAATGTTTTAATGCCCGTGGGTAGGCGAGAAAACCATTTCACAGCTGGACCAGTCAGGCTTTGGGGGAAGAGTCACATTAAATACGTGTCATCATATGCGACCTCCATGTAGTGTACCTGAAATTCCCTTACGTGGTTTTCAGGGTTGCCCATTCCATTGTATTTGTCGAATTCGGGGATCTCGAATCCTTTTGGGAATGGTACCATGGTAAGACTTCTATCAAATGGATAAGGGCACAAGTTTCCTGGTGTCCTTGTGGTTTTTCCTACTTGTAGGTCCAACACTTGTTGTGAGAGCAATTTGATCTATGTTGCGACATCCTTGCTTGGATCAGGAAGTGGGATGAATGAGTGGTGAGGTGTTGGATGCATTTGATGGGTGGGGAGAGTACTAGTAGGCGTTTGCTATGAGCTTGGTTGTGCGTTAAAATCCTGATGGTATGCTTGCATTTGCGTCAACAACACTTGTTGTTGATCTTGTTGTTGTTGTTCCAACAACGCTTGTTGTTGGTCCATCTGTTGTTGTTCCCATGAAGCTTGTTGTTGATTGATCTGCTGTTGAGCTAGTAAAGCTTGTTGTTGGTCTAGCTGTTGTTGCACCAACAATGCTTGTTGTTGGTCGAGCTGCTGTTGTGCTAGTAAAGCTTGTTGTTTAGCTTGTTGCTGGGTCTGAAAATCTTGCAGGGCTTGTTGGTAGGCTTGCAGATGGATTGCTTGCAATTGTGCTTGATACTGTGCTTGTGCTTGTTGTTGGGCTTGTACTTGGGCTTGGGCTTGAGCTTGAGCTTGCTCTTGTGCTTGGGCTTGAGCTTGCACTTGTGCTTGAGCTTGAGCTTGTGCTTGAGCTTTCTGCTTTTGCTATAGTACTCTCTACTGGGTGGCCTTATGGGCAGCTTGCAACATGATGATGAAGGAATTTGACGTGTTAGCTTTTGGTGGAATCGGCGGTGGATTAGGAATGGTGCTAACTGTTGTGGTGAGTGGGAGGGTGACACTGGTGCTTGGAATTGGAGGAGTAGTCGAGATGCTTGGTCCTTGAGATGGTATGCCTTGGGGGATTTGCGAACCAACTGGCATATTGATTGTGGTGGCCAGGACAGTTGCCACTTGTGATTGCAATGCTGCCATCCAAAAAGGTGGGCTTGATGTGATGATCGGATTTCCTTGATTTGTGAAGCTAGTAATAGGTAGGGGGGAAGACCCAACCCAAAAGGTGTTACGGATGCGGGTGGTAATGGAGGGAGTAATGGTACGTTCCCTGGGAAGAATGCTGATGTAAATGGGCTGATAATTTCGGTTGCTCCAAACAAATTACCTTCCTCTGGTGAAAGAGAAGTTTGTATGTCTAGTGGATAAACTGGTGTGGCATGAAATGAGGTTGAATCAACGTGATTATGGAATGTGAGGGGGACGTATGGGTGAGATGGGTTTTCTGGAATAGATGTAGCCGGTGTGGGAGTGGTGATTGCTTCTTTATTAGCCACAAGGCGGTGTCTTTGCAATTCCTGGAACATGGCACTCCCTTTGTTCATATTCGGGGAGGTTGGTGTGATGATTGATGTGTTGCAAGGTACTTCTTGGTTGATTTTGGACAATGGGGATGCATCTGTACTAGTGCTTGTGTTAAAGTTGGGAGGGGACATGACCCCTCCTCTTGCTATCGTATTTAGGTATTTGAGCATAGCACTAACAATTTTGTGGTTCTCTAGATTTTGAACCATTTCCATGATTTCAATTTGTGTCATCCCCATGTCCTCATTTGTGATGTCCTCTTGATGACTCTCCTCTTGAGGGTTTTACGATGATAAGGGAGAGTTGCTTGGGGGATTTCTTGATCCCGCTAGGTTCACTTCGGTATTTAAATGACTCATATCCATAGAACTTGATATTTCTCTGATATTCTCCATGTCCTTCTTGTATTGAGATCTTGTTTGGACCATAAAAAAAATAGGGATTTGTTTGATCCTAATCTTTTAGGTTCAAAAGAGAAGAACTAGGGAAGCTAAAAGATCAAAGATGGTGATAATGATGATGGATTAAATGGATGATGATGAGTGAATGAAACCTTTTGAAGGACTCTTGAAGGTGTATGCTAAACTTGTAAGGGCTTTTGAATTGATTGATTGTGATAATTTGACTAGCTATGTTAAGTCAAACAAGATTGTTGTGAAGTTGTTTTCCCTAGGAAGTTGTGTTATCCTAAGGGAACTTGCACAAATGGATGAATTTACAAAGTGTGTTATGTCAATGTGTTTGAGAACCAATAGTCTTTAAGAAGTTGTGTTATCTCAAAGAAAATTTATCCAATGGTTGAGACTATGTTGGCTAGGTGCATTAAGCCAAGATATGATGATTTTGATTTAGCCCTCTAAGTTTAGCGTGATGATGGATTCTAGAGTTCAAAAGGTTTGATGGTGAAAATGAGACTTTGGTTGATGGAGGAATGGATGAGAATGACAACTTTGATCTTGAACCTTAACCTAAATGCGACTCTCTCTACAAAACCTCGGTATTGAAGAACATGCTAGATTTCCTATGGGAGAAACACAAACCTTTGAAAAAGTTTGGGATTTTGTTGACAATAAAATGCATACAAGGCGGGATTGTTCCTTGAAGTTTTTTTGTAGAAGTTGTACACTATTCTTTCTCTTACCTCAAGGAGCATCTCAAGGCATTGCTCACATGCTTCTTGACTTATCTTTTTGAATTTTGGTTTTGGAATCTTGATCTTTCGGGAAATCATTGGGAACAACACATATGAGGTTCAATTTTGTCTTTTTATCTTAGTTAAATGAGGTTCTTTTTATCCAAGACACTTGTGCTTGCTTAGGTTTCAAACTATATGTCTAGTGTCCCACTTCTCTTGTCATCCCACAAAGTCCATTATGTGGAAATCGAGAAAGAAATAGGGCAAAAGTCTCCTTATGTTTATCCTTATTGGAAACAAATGATGGTAGAACTTGTACACTTAGAAACCTCTAGGAATGTGATCCCTAGGGAAAGCAAGAGTGGGCAAGTTCATCAATAGGTATTTGTTTTCCACAAGGTGTTTGAAATTCCAAGGTTTTTTTTTGTGTATGTTCATTTTTCAAGATGTTTTCAAGATCAAGCAATGTGTTTTTTCCAAGCACTCTTTTACACTCCTAGGATGATGAGACAATGCCTTGTTGGGTTCCCACTTGGATAAATCCAGCTGCGCATATCTTGTGTGAATGGCTAAATGCTTGACCACACTGGCTCCCCTCCACGACACTCACTTATTCGAGTTAGCCAAGCATTAGTACCCATGAATCTTCCATGGCATACTTTCCATTTCTACAACAAGACTGCATGTATGTGTGGGGCAGCTTCAAAGGACATGACCTTTTGCACAACAAGATAGACAAGGTTTTGGCCTTTTTCTAAACAGCGGGTTCTAATTCGGGCATTCCGTTCGTGGGGGATTATCCAACGTCGGCGAGAGTCCATTGCTGTCCATCTTGTCAGAATAATCCTCGTGATATTGGCCTTTGTTCCAATATCCACACTTATATACCAGCTCGAAGTCGCTTGGCTTTAGCGTGTTCCCGGTTGGGTGATTACTTTTTCCCACAAGGCAAGCCCTCTAAGATAAACAATAGCGAGCTAACATATCCTGTCATTTACACAACCTTCGTTAAAAAACAAAGGGGAAAACCTCCGCAATATATCGTGCTCATACTCGCATGTTTTGTTCAATTTTTTAAAAAGCCCAAATTGAAATGTGCAGGCAATCTTTTTGACAAGTTAATATCACAAAAATGCTTTTGATTCTCAAGATCACTATAAAGCGCGAGAGAAGCGCATATGCATTTTAGTGATGTTAATTTGTGAAAAAGTTTGCAAAACATAAATGACACTTTTTCATTTTAACCTTCAAAGAAATGATGAATTCTTTTTAAGCACCAAATGAAGTGTGAGTTTGCCTTGTTCAATTATTACCTTTCAAACCAACTCTAGTGTATTTTCCTAAGATCCTTTTTAGCCCCTTGGAAACCTTAGAAAACACATTTTGTTTGTTCTTTTTAAATCTAAATGAAGATTTAGTATTCTAAGGTCAAAGATTTTAGCAAATTCTCTCAAGAAGTGTTAAAGAACACTTAGGTGTTTAGAAACACTTTGGGTTTGTGAAGGTAACATCATGGTGAACTTCCCCCTTTGTCTCTTTCCTGCAAAATAATAGAAAAATAGAGAGTAAAAAGAAAGAAATATAGCAAACCAGGTCAATACTAAAAAAAAATTCAAAATTTTTCTAAAAAGACTGATCCCGCGACAGAATTTTGCAAGTGCGGTGCTCCTTAATGGGTGTGGTTCTACTTAAAAGCAAAGGTGGTGCTATACAGCATTGCGCGGTCGACTGTCTGTGGTGCTTTGCAGAAATAGAGACTGCAGGTGCGGCGGAGTTTTACACGTGGTGGAGTTTGGAAGCAGCGGTGGAGTTTGGACGCGACGAAAGTCAGCAAAAATTTCAAATTTCAATGACAGGAAGCAATTGCGGTGCTATATGGTGCCACAGGCTTCTGGGGATGTGGTGCAATACAGGGCCACGTGTCTGGTTCATGGTGCAATTTCCTGTGTATGACCAAAAAACATGAGAAAATCATAGAATTTTGAGACGAAAACGTGTCAAATGTGAGGTAGCCCTCCTTCTAGCGCCAAAATGTGAACCCCTAAACCTGCATATGCATAAAGAAGTCAAACATTGTTAGTCTTAGATCAAAATGCATGTAAAATATTTGAAAGATTCCCCATGAAATCCACTTATTAAGCTAAAATTAGGAAAATAGAGAACATGAAGCAAGGAACTTGAATGAAATCCTAATTAAGCAAATAAGTTAAAGATCTTATGGGGGAATTGGTGCCAATGATATGTTGCAATTGGCCCTTTCCCAATTCCTATGATTGCAATATGGTTGATGAAGAGAATGGTCAAATCTCCAAAGAGATTTGAGCATAACCTTGATACAAAGTGTGAAATGTTGTGAATGCTTGAGAGAAATGGACAAAATTAGTTCTCAATTAGAGAGAGTAACTTTGCATATGAGTTGTGTGTTTTGATTGAAGAGAAGGGTTTCCAATTTATAGATTCAAATCTTGCAAGAATGAGCAAGATTGATCAACGTGGAATAAAAGATCATCAAATGGCATGGTGCCACTTGTCCACATGTGATTGGATGAGGAATGTGCAAGTTTTGGCCAATGTGCCAATAAATGCAATTAGGTGGCATTTCAAACTTGAGAAATGACATATTGAAGAGGGAAAAGGAATGAAGTTATTGTCACTTGGCTCAAGGTCAAGGACATGTAAGAGGCTTTTAATGCCTTGTTGGAAGGACCAAGTCCATTTGGACTTTTTGAATTCAAAAGAGGAATATTCCCTTTTTGATGCCTTGTGAGGAAAAAGAGAGAATTAATAAATCAAAGTAATTGATTTATTGTGCAAGTTGCATTCTCTAGAGGATTTTAGTGAGCAAGATTAACTTAATCAATGCTTTGATTAATGTAATGAGGAATTAGGTGATGTGACAATTTAGACTTAGATTTATGGATTGATTTAAGTCAGAAATTGATAGGAAATGATTTATTAAATAAATGATTTGATCTATTTAATAAAGAAGGGATGTGTTAGATTAAATCAAATAAGGTTTAATTTATTTAAATTTAATAGAAGGACTTTAGAGAATTTAATCAAATAAAATGATTTATTTAATTAAACAGAGATGTAAGATCAATTAAATTAACTTGATCAATTTAATTACTGAAAGAGAAAGACTTAATCAAATAAACGATGATTTATTCAATTAAGAGATAGAATATGATGAAGTGCTAAGAATATGATTTAGGAGGAAATGTCGTTAGTTATCGGGATCAGGTGTGCCAAAAAGAATTTGTACATTTTCCATGTCTACACCACCATTTATCAAGTTTTAGCACTTTATACTTTAAATATTAGTCACAAAGATTTAGGAATGTATTGGAAATGTTTCAAAGAGCAATAAATAAGAATAATTAATAAGAATAAATATTGAACTTATCAAAATTCATCTAATAGAACCTGCACTTGATAACACATTGAGGCACATTTTATATATTTTCAATGCATTTCTTTACAAGTCTTATTCAAAAACCTTTCTATTATCACTCTCCTAGTTCATGATTCATTTAAGTGCTCAATCCAACATATTTCAAGTGTTGAAAGTAATTTGATAGAATTCATCAAATTCTTTCTTTGATATGGACTTACTCTAGCTATTATTTCCTTATGAATCTAATGAACCAATGATGTGATCTTATTCAATTTTGAATCTCATTGTATGCTACTTACAATGCACATCTAGAGCTACTTGGAAAGATAATATCAATTCTAATAGTATAGGATTTTGTCATTCTTTTGTCTTTACTATTAACCTACAAAGCTGGCTAGAAACATGTTGTGCCTTGCATACAACCCAATTTTTCCCCAAAAATAATGATGAATCCCTTTATTTATTTTCAAATTTATTTATCAAATGTTCTTCTAGCTTTAAGTGTTCTAGTTTTCTTTGGTTCTTGATGATCTTATTAGATTGTGAGATCTAAATAATTGAGCTAGTTAGAATTTTTCCTTATGAGGTATTAGTTTGTGGCTTAATAATATGTGATTTCGGTTCTTATTTCCACATAATGTTTGTATTTTTTTGCTAGATAGTATCCAAGTTACTATCATAAAAAAAAATTATTTTAGAGTTTAAGGAGAATTTTTATGCTATATTACTATTTTGCAGACATTAAAAAAGTCTCTAAGTGTTCACCATGAGATTTACCCCTAAAAAATCTCATTATACCATTAAATAGTCTTGTAAATAGCTTGAAAGATATTTTGTAGTATCTAAAGCCTTTAAAAACCCTCCTTGAAGAATCAAAACCCTTTATTATCTTTCAAAATAATATTTATGCCAAGAGTTTAAATTTAAATGATGTCAAGAAGGCAGTTTAAAATGAAAGTTTGAATATGGATCATTAAATATATGGAATACCTTGAATGCACCATTGAATTCCATTTTGTAGATCACTAATAACCTATATTCTCCCAATCCTGTTGGGGATAAAATTGATAGTTTGATATGTGTTGAATACCCTCATCTAGCTATCATGATAGAGCCACAATTGTCAAGTAGGATCCATAACCCTTATAAAAGTTATATGGGGAATTTTTTTGGTGTGTAACAACAACTACAAGGTCCAACACATTCTGATTTATGATATAAAAATCGCCCTATAGTTGTTACAAAGATAAAACTAGATTTTAACTATGTGTAATTGGTGTTGCAATATGGAAATATTTTTGAAACATTTTTTGTAGTGGATTTAACCTTAGGGTTAACTAATTGTGTTGATTTAAATAGCCTCATTTTGAATCTCAATGCAAAGTAAACATAATACAGTGAAAAACTTTTATCTCTACACACAAATCTTGATAAATGTGTCCCAATATTTAAAGAAACTAAGATAAAATAGGTTGTAGATGCATACCTCTTCAACTATGGGTAGAGATAGAATTAAAAGGTTTTAGTTTTTGGGATATACCTAAACAAAATACATCATTTAGTATGGTGATTTATGTTTTGAAATGCATTAAAGTATAATCATTTGTAGGATCTAATACATTTGATTTTCTCATGTAGTTGGAATATTTATTTAAAGGTCAACATTGTTCCTTAGATCTAATAAATTCATTCAATCCATAAATATTTTTTTTTCATATTAATCGACATTTCACCATTAGGGTGTGATTATGGTTGTAGAGATAAATACATTTGTTATCATCCTATATGAGTGTCCTACATAGTAAAGATTATTTTTTCTTTGGGTGGTCAACATTCAACACTCATACCAATTGAAAAAACCTTGACAAGTACTTTCAGAAAACCCTATATAGTGTGTTATATCTTCCTTACCAACTCTATGATTATAAAGGAAGTGTAAAAACCATTCCTCACAAGGGTAATAGTCTACTAAGAAAGAAGAAATATATTTCACAAAACTAGGTGGAATATTAAACACCATTTGAGAAAAAACATGTTGTTAACAATAAATGACATCTTAGGGCTATTACAATGGTATAAGATAGTATTTTACCTAAGAAATAATTCAAAAAAATAGAGGCTAGTTACTTAGCCCATAAATTTACCATCCAAAATAATTCTTCATATAAAATAACACTATCAAACATAGGAACAATATGTTATATGATGAATAATGCACTATAATATTTCTTAGGCTATCTGAATAGCATCATGGGGAATATCCTACCTTTAGAATATTTTTATGGTATCCATAGAGCCATTATTGACAATGCTAAGAATTGTCAAGAGGGAGTTAAAGACAACAAAGAAAACTATAATTTAGTGGAATTTATCATGGAAAGACATAAAATAAAGTCATGTATCAATTCTATAAGATTTATGCCTCTTATGAGAATGAGTTATAATTCTTTCATAGAAACTAGTAGGAATGCTAATGTTTCCATAAGATAATACTAGAAATAGGTTATTATCATAATTAAGCTAGATCTGTTAACTTAATTTCTTACATATTATCATTGTGCCATTATAGAGAACAACAATAAGATAAAGGATACTCTCAGGAAATCACTAAAGCCGTAAATATTTAGGATAGTCATGGTTATTAAGGCCAGTATAAATCCTTAGGATGTTCACGTGCCTAGACAGTCTTATTAATCTTACCATAATAAACAACAACAATAATAGGTTCTATGTAGGATTTAATTAGGTGTACTAAATTATGAATGTTTCCACCTTATTGATAGGCATCAATTAAAATTCAATGATAAAGACTAAGAGGAATTTCTCATCAAGAGTAAGAACTTATCGTAAATTCTAGTATCAAGACTAAGAGATCACTTCATGCAAAACTCTACCATTTTGTTCATATAGGATAGTAATCACCAATTTGCTAGTCCAATACCACCTAGGAGGATTTTCATGATAATATAATATCACTTAAAAATTCCATACCAGACACATATAAAGGAGATAATCCAAAAATACATCTAGTAACCTTGAGATTTTCCTTGTCATTAAGTCAAAATATTGCCATCAATAATAAATACAAGTATGATTTTATTGAGTGTGAAGTTATAAACTACTAAATTTTTTTGTTATGATAAGGTCCTTAGATGTCAAAACATAGTAATATTCATGATTGTTATGTGCCTTAGAGCATAGACTTGTAGCTCATTTTCTCATTGCTTGCTATAAAACCACCCTGAAGAATATTACAAGAAATGAAGGAAGTTGGGTTGTTAGAAAATATCATATTACTTCTATGGATAGTCTTATTCTTCCAAGGAAGTCTCTAAGTCAAATGGTATCATTGAAATCTATGAGGAAATAATGATATTGTTTTGTAGACTTTTAAATGAGAAGGACATGCACATGAGTGATGACAATCATGGTATTAGAAATACAATTAAGGGACTCCATTCAATAAGTCTTAATTCCTTAGTCTTATGTAAACTACACAATATATTATCCCAAGGCTATTGTATAGCCATAAACATAATATACATAGCTACTCATGTGGTCACAAAAATCATGACTATCCTTAATCTTACAAATATTATTATTGTTTGAACTGTGTTATATCACCCTTCTCAATTCAAAAGCATCATGGTAATCAATAATATTCAAGAAATATATGTAAATTGCACTAATATGGAAATAATATAATTTCTTACCTTATAAGGGTAAATTTCCATCATCAATACCAATTCTAATCATGGCACTTGGGACCTTGCTGCTCTCTAGCTCTAATTTTGACCTCTAGGCATATTGATTACAATCATTAAAAAATCAATGATTATCATAATCGAGAGACGTATTATCATGATGAATTCCATGCACCTAGTCATCCATAGGACAATAATCTCTCCATTAGTAATCTCATGCCATTGAAGCATTCTCATCAAGGTCTCAAGTTTTTATTCATAACAATGGGAGAATCTATTTAAATACAAAATATTGTCAAACATATAAAGTAGGTTGTCATCAAGGAAGGAGATAGTCATTGTAGTATAACAATTTTGCATAGTTATTACTTCATTTCATTTTGTAATCATAAACAATTATCCTAAAAGGACTATTGCACTTATGTCATAAGAATACTCACATCAATCTTGTGATAGTAAAAAATTACCCATATGTCCTAATGTTTTCATCAAGACATGGATACTATCATGTTGTGTTCTAGCAATTAATTTAGGGTAAAAATCATGTCTTAACTACTAGAGGACTATTAATACAACTGTAGTCAAAATGTCATGGAATAAATGGTGTCATTAGAGGAATTTGAAAATCAAGGAGAGTTTTCCTATCGCTAAACCCTTATTGCTTAAAATAAGGATGCAATCTTCAACATTCAAAGGGACTTCAAAAACCACACTAGATTCAAGGTTAATCACATTTGTAATCAAAGTCCTAGCTAAACTATAGTGATGATAATGGGTTGTCCCAATACTATCAAATAAAAACAAGGGGCTACCACTAAGGTAGAAGAGAGTTATTTTATCCATTTTGTTGTGAAAGATAACTAACATTCAAAGGTTGTAAACTTATTATATTTTTCCATAACAGGTAGAGGGGGGATTATGTACAAGGTTATCAATTTTGGTGTTGTGCCAAGTAACTAGGAAGATATTCATACACCCTCTAGACACTATAGTGTATGATTAGATTCTCCTAGTTAGTGATTCAATCAATCGCATGCTCATGTCTTATGCACTTGATTGTCCCTTAGATTGATTCATGATATCCCATTCTAACAATCAATCCAAACAAAATAACTATACAAAATGGCAAGGGTAATTGTGAACCCTCCTCTTCCATTTCCTAATAGTCAAACATCTTTCGATATACTTGACTTGTTCCTCACCTTTTGTCTTTTTCTTTTCTCCACCTCCTCTAACTTTTCATTTCATACACATGTAGGCTTATGAAAACAATTCAATTAAATATCCATGTTATCATAAAATAAGTTTTCGACATATACCCCAATAATGTATATACACTCTATACATCTAATTTTATGAAATCAACATTATATTCTAAATTCACATAGAACAAAAATAAACTTATAATATTAAGTTTCATTAATTCAAACATTTTGCATACATGTCTGCCAGAGCGGTTGCAAGTACATCTCACAAAATCATTCTGCTTTGATGGATGTTCATACCCTGTTCCTAAGCCTCCATTTGCTTGAAAGTTTAAAACGCCTTTTCAACAAATTCATTTTATGAAAATCCTGCAATTAGGGTATTCCGTGAGAACACATTTCTTTGAGGCATTCTATCAAACAGTCCGCATTGTTTGTTATGCTTCCACATTTTGCATGCATGTCTACCAGGGCATTTTGCATTTGCTTGAAAGTTTCTAAAACCTTTTCAACAAACCGTTTAGTGCATATCCTGCAATCGTAGCATTCCATAAGACCACATCTTTTAGGCATTCATTCAAACAGTTCACGTACCTGTCTTTTCTCGGATGATAGCATAAGCACTACTCGATGGGCAAAGGAATTCATTTCACTAACAATGAGCCCGCAAGGCAAGGAATTCTGAACAATGGACACAATAATATGCCTCGATACCAAAGAGAGGCAAATGGCTTTCCAGGGGAAGTGATTAAAGGCATTTTGGATGTCCGTTTCATTGTGGATGTTGTAGGCGAGGGAGGATCCATGGATGGTTAAGTGGTTAATGGGGCAAATGGAGAGAAGGGATGGAGAAATACCTGGATGTCCGTTTCATTTTGGAGCCCCCTTAACTCAACCTGAACTTTTTCCGCGATTTGCTTGGTTTACATTTCCCATGTTGTTGGTATTTTGCCATTTCCACTGTTCACATTTGACGGGAATCAAGCAGGAATTATTCCATGTTTCATCATTTCCTGGCGTCACAGATTTCCTTGGCCATTCAACAGTTTTAATACCACATTCATTACAGGATATACGTTGGGGTGAGTAATTTTAATATTTAGAAGTCAATCAGAGTGGTGTAACATGTAAATTTTATTTTATTTTTTTCTATATGCATATCTTAAATAATAATATTTTCATTAAAATATTTACATTTTAAAAATTACAATTAAATAATTATATTTATAAATTAATGATTACTTAATATTTTAATGATAATAAAATATGTTTTTAATAATATCATTATATTTAGTTTTTTTATTTAAAGAGAAATATTATTTATTATGTTTTATTTAAAAAATTATGTAAATTTTATAAAATAAATGTTTATATACAAACAATAATTAAGAGCAGCGAGCCACTATAATATATTATTATGAATAAATAGATAAATACAAAAACTGGTTCTAAAGGGCATATTGGCAGGAAATAACCAGTAAGAAAACCTCCAGTTATAGCCCAAAAAGAGTACAAATATAATTTTGTAACATATATACATCGAGCTGATAATTCAAAATTCAACCAACTAGACCCTAATTACATATCCCAAATACAAGGCGAGTTGATAATTCAAAATTCAGCCAACTTGACCCTAAAATCATTCATCAACGACTAAACTCTGTAGCTAAACCCATTACAATATACAAAAACCCAATAATTTTGAGCAAAAAACCCACAAAAGTCATATTTACAGTTTCATTGATTCCCCCGCAATTGAATTTTCATCTTGCAGTTCGAAGCCCTCTCTCAAACAATCTTCTACTACGAGCTGGCACCATAGTGTGTGAAATCGACCTTGGATTCACCATATTTTGATACACTTGAATTTTTTTAGCAGACTGGATCAAAGCATTTATGGTGTGAAGCGCACCCCGAACTGAAAAATTTACTCGAAGGTGCAAGTCGAGGTGCAAGCCATTGTTTGGAGGAGGTGAAACAAACACATGCAGGAATGGCAACGAAAAATACTTTTCCTTAATTTCAAGTTCCATTATACAAGAAATGAGGTGATGGTTTCTCCTTAGAGCACGTTGCAAAATAAAGTCATTGTTGAATTGCAGAGCCAACATTAGAGCATCAGAGATCTTCTTGAAACTTTGTCGTTGCTAAATGTATGCCCTTGGAAATAGGTCACCGATAAACCCTTCCTCAGAGAAGAAGTTGTATTGTTGCATGACATGGACAAGTACATTGTCTAACAAGTATTGATAATTGACAAACTTTTTGGCTAGATCCTCCAATTCACCCAATGATTGAATCAAATCTAGAGCATTGGAAAGAAAAATGGAGCTTACCTGTGAAGGTAAGATGAGTCGTTGTGCCCTCAAACTGGTGACTTCAAGGCCCAACATGATGTGGATGCAATCCTCAACCCTACCATTTTCTATCTTA
The DNA here is from genome assembly GCA_007115665.2 of Sequoiadendron giganteum. Lineage (NCBI taxonomy): Eukaryota > Viridiplantae > Streptophyta > Pinopsida > Cupressales > Cupressaceae > Sequoiadendron > Sequoiadendron giganteum. Next base: position 105,206,712 of record CM021105.1, on the reverse strand, counting down.
AACATTGATTTAAGGTCATCTCGTGTGATATATTCTTCCAATGGTCACTCTCATTGCCTGACTAGCAGTGATACCCTCAAATTCTATGGTCGAAGAGCCATTTAACTGTGTCTTTAATGACAGAAAACCTATACCAAACTTTTGCAACCTGCTTTGCTCTCTACAACCTTCCACTTAGCAAATTGTGATGTGAGAATAAGTTCCTATGGAGCCTTTTTAATAGAAGATTTTGCCTAAGGAAACATGCAAAAAATGATTAAAGGAGATGTGAAGGCTTGTTTATTTAATAATCCTCTATAACTTTAAAATTTGGCTCATGTTTTAGCAACGCAAAGATGAGAGGTGGCTTTTTTTCACAGTTATAAACATGATTAAGTGGTACAATGAGGTGATACCATATATTTTGCTGCTAACAAATTTGAATGATGTGACACAAGTGGAATAAATGGACATGATCCAACATCATTAAGTGATAAGAAAGAGTCCTTAGTAGCTGACACAAGTCGTCCTCGGATGTTGATGCGTGATTACACATGACTTTATTAGCCATCATTACCCCAAGTGACACCAGATATATGTTTGAATTGTATATCCTCGCTAGTGTGGAAAAATAAGGAGATGTTGGTAGTTTCTCCATATGATGTTAACACCAAGGAAGTATTTGTAACCAAGATTGTGATGCGAGCTTTCCTCATATATTACCATTAGCTTCTTGTTTTATTAGTTCAGTCAATTGAGGAAAATAATTTAGCTCCCTTACATCATGTAATGCTTGTATCTCTATTTCCTCACAACCAAGGTTTGCAAGGAAATTTTCAATTATGTTTCCTTTCCTATAAGTGTGAGTGATGATGAAGGCACTAAATTTTTCAGTTAAATCCCATGCTTTTTGCAAAATATAATTCAAATTCCAGTTCTGAACCTTTCTTAGTCTGCATGCATTTATAACTATCATAGAGTCACCTTCAATATGGATATTTGAGATCCCCAACTGAGATGCCACTTCTAGCCTTGATAATAAAGCTTGTTCTTCTGCACTATTGTTTGTGCAATGTGTTAAATGGAATGAATAAGTTGCCACTAGATCCCCTAACGAGTTTCCGATGTGAATTCTTGCTCTTGATTTTTGCGGTTCACTTTTAGATGCTCCATCAAAATTTAATTTGGAAAATCCTTCTTGAGGTGGGATGCATTTGACTAGACTCATGTCAACTTTGTTGGGACAATTTTTGAGAAGACTATCATCAAACAAAATCTTTATATTCTTCCAGTTCGACATGATGAAACTATCCCAACTTGTGAATGATGAATTTGTGGTTTTCTCCTTCTGAACCCCAGAATTTACCCTTTCTAATATTGCTTTTTCTATTTTGACCAATATTAGCTCTATTGGTGATTTTTTTTTCCTAAAGATTCTCATGTTCCTTTCCCACCAAATATTCCATAACAAAATCATTGGAGTAATAAGCAAAATACATGAGAGAAAAGAAGATTGATTTAAAGTATTGCCCAACTCTGAAAAAGGTCCCAAATTGATTTTGGAAGAGGCATATTGAGATCTAACTTGCTTTTAATGAAAGCCCAACATTGGTTAGCAAATTCACATTGAAGAAACAAATGATCAAATATTTCATCTTAATGATCACATAAAGGGCACTTAAAAGGATCTGTAATTTTTAACTTGACCAAACGATCACTTGTTAGGACTCTTTTCTAAATGGCAAGCCACACAAAACTACCCACCTTGGGCAAGACTTTGTTATTCCAACAAAATGAAAATGTATGTTGAGGTTGCAAAGAGTGCATAACCTTCCTTAACGGAATAAGATCCAAACTTTGAGGTTGCCCAAATTATTTTATTTGGTTTTGAAGATAAGGACAAGCCTTTAAGCGAAATTAGAGGAATTTTTTTCTTGTCATCAATTTTACCTTTCCAGACGAAAGATCTAATTATCTTTTCAATTTCAAAAATTACTGATGCGGGTGATTTAAGGAAAACTAGAAATAATTTAGAATTGAGGCTAATACAGATTTAATGAGAAGGATCCTATCTGGCAATGAAAGCCATCTAGCTTTCCAAATAATTTTTTTTGCTTTCAGCCTGTTTATTACCTTGTCCCAGAAAAATGCTTTATTGAAGCCTTTAAAAAATGGTATCCCAAGATAGATGCATGGTAACTCTGCTTCCTAAAATCCCAAAACCTTCACAATTTCCTTCTTCAGAACTTCAAAAATATTTAGAATGTAAATCTTGGACTTTTCTGAATTAAATTTTTGGCTAGATGCTGAAGAATATTTATTAAGAACTTCTTTTTAACCTGCTTAGCTTCTGGAAATGTTGATTTATTGAATAGAAGAGTATCATTAGCAAAGAGGGAGTGTGTAACTGAGATATTTGAATTTTCTAATTGAACTCCATTCCATAAACCTTCATTGTGTTTCAAAAGAATGAAACGACTTAAAGCTTCTGCCATAACAATAAAAAGGAATGGTGAAAGGAAATCACCTTTTCTAACCCCTTGGGAGGCACTAAAAAAATCTGTTGGATTACCATTTATGATCACTGAGAACTTATCTCCAGATAGACAAGACATTACCCACCTACGCCAATTAGAGAAAAACCCAAATTTTTTCATGGAACCTTATTGAGAAACTGCCAATCAAATTTTTCATAGGCTTTCATCATGTGTAGCTTAACTATGAAAAATGGCAACTTTGAAGTTGAGAATGTGTGCAGAACTTCATGCGCAAAAATTGCTCCTTCATGCATTTCTCTCCTTGGGACAAAGCCACCACACTCTTGGGATATAATCCTTGGAATAAGTGGTTGCAATCTCAAGTAAATGGCTGTTGTGAAATTTTTGTAAATTGTATTGCATAGGGAGATAGGCCTAAATTCAACAAATGTGTTAGGCTCTTTGACTTTTGGCAAGATTGCAATGTTGGTTACATTAAAATTCCTATACATAAAACCTGTTCTTCGAGATTCCTCAAGTGCCCAAAGAAGCTCAAAGCATAGAAACTCCCAACATTTTTGGAAAAGTAAGGCTGTGAACCCATCCATACCAGGAGCCTTATTAGGAGGAAGTGATAATACAACTAATTTCATCTCCTCCATAGTGAAAGGCTTCATAAGTGTCTTCTTATCTTCATTACCGATAATTCATGGTATTGTGCTTAACAACTCTTGTTGGTCTTTTATTTTGTATTCATCTATGGTTGGCGGAGCAGAGAGGAGTTCTGAAAAAAAATTCACACCTTCATTGTTAATATATGCTTCCTTTGTGAGCCAATCACCTGAAGATAATTCCAGAATTGAATGAATTGAATTTGTTGCCTTTTTTATCTAAGCAGATCCATGAAAAAATTTAGTGTTGTGATCACCCTCTTTTAGCCACAATTATCGAGACTTTTGTCTCCAATAAGCTTCTTCTCTCGCACATAATTCTTCCCATTCTTCTTGTAGATTTTTTTGTTTGTCAAATAAAGCAGAATTCAAACCTTTTTGAATTATATTCTTATTTATAGTTGTTAATTATTTAAAGACTACATCTTTTTGGTGGAAAATGTTTTTAAAAACTTGCTTGTTCCAACCACTAACTTGTTGCTTCACAAACTTCACCTTGTCATGAAACTGGAACATTTTGGTACCTTTCTTATATGGAGAATTTACCCACCATTGTTTTAGAAGATCCATGAACTGAGGGTGCCTAAACCACATACTTTCAAACTTGAAAGAGGATTTTTCTTTGGGGGCAGATACGTTTGCAATAGATAAAAAAATTGCATAATGATTTGAACCAGGATATGAAAGAATTTCAAATTTTAGCTTATGTGCTGAAAGACACCAGTTGGGAGAAACCAAAAATCTGTCAAGCCTTTCTATAATTTGAAGAAATCCCTTCCTTTTATTGGTCCATGTAAAACTACCTGAATGCGGTTGAATATCACATAAAGCATTTGAGTTTATAAACTGACTGAAATCTAACATTACCTTTTGAGGTGGGCATATTCCTCCATGCTTTTCTTGAAGAGATGTTATTGCATTAAAGTCCCTACTAAGATGATTTTTCCACTATGAATCAGACCAATTTTCCTGGTAAGCACATCCCAAAGGTTCTTCTTTCCAATAGTCAATGTTGGACCGTATACATGTATAGGCCAAAAATGAAGATCAAACTTTGTCACTTCTACAATTCACCAACTATTTTCATTTTTGTGCGATTTAACATTTACCATATTTGGGTTCAACAAGATTACTAAGCCTCCTGAATCACCTTGAGTTGGTGAGTTTCTTTATTCTCATTTGGCCCACTTTTTTATTAAGGATTCAAAATTATTTACCGAGGATTTCATTTCTTGTAAAAGGAAAATGTTTGCTCCACAAGCATCTATCAGTTGCTTGATACGAGCACACTTGTCAGGGGCATTAATACCCCTGACATTCCATGAAGTGATCCTGATTGTATCCGACGAGAGCAAAAAGCTCTCCTCGGATGCTTACTTGACATGGATTCCATGATGGTTTTCTGAAGTCTTGCCTCTATTTGTTCCTGCAACTTTGTGAGGTTTGATCTCCTCCCTCTTTACCCTGGGCTTTTCTTCACATGAGATTGATAATAATAGTGGACTATTGAAAGAGTTTTGGAGCATGCTGACCCTGTGGATTTCAACCTTTTTAATTCTGACATACTATCCCCCTGTAGCTCTTCCTTAGTTGATTGACAAGGAGACTCCAACAGGTTTTGAGCTTTGGGAGGGTTTGCTGAATTCCCCTAAGTTGTATATACTTTCTTTTCTCCCTAAACAATTGGAGGGGAGCTACTTTCCTAGAAATCCTCTTTCATAGCAATTTCTTCAAACAATTCTAAACCAATTGAGAGCAACAATTTTTCTGCCAAATACTCAAGGTCCACATCATTTACCTTATTAGAGTTGCTTCCAAGCCATTTTTCTTTATCACTTGAGGAAGGCACCTCCTGAGCAATCAATTGACTCTGTTGCGAGTTGTTAATGAAAGACCATGTAGCTAGGTAATCCTTCATGCCTTGAAACGTCAACTTCTTTACAATTTCATCAATTTGGTGTTCAAAACTTAATTTTTCCTTTGGGGTGTATAGGCTGAGTGATAGAATGGAAAAGATATGCATAAGATTAAGATATTATGCCCTAGTTCTGCTCCAGCTTCTTCCAATTTTCTCTTGTGCAAGATATTATGCCTTGAATTAATATCTGTAGACACCGAAAATTGGTCTAGGCCTGCGAGTACATATTCGATATAATTTTCTATAGTTCGTTGTCATGATTAAATAATATATATTATTTAATTACCCTTTCTAATACATATTTCTTCTATTAATTAAATACCCCTTTTAATTAATTCATTAATTCATTATGACCTATTCAACTTGATTAATTAAACAAATTACGTTTATTTAATTATGTCGCTAACTAATTCCTCTTTCTTTCTTAATTAAATATTTATTATTTAATTAAACCCTCTTTATTCATAATTAAATATTTATTATTTAATTACCTCTTTATCATACTTATTCAATTATAATTAAATATCTTTATTTAATTATTGATTTAACCCCCTTTCAACTGTAATTAAATATTTATTATTTAATTATTCATTTAATCCTTTTCAATGGTCACATTAAATAAATTATCTTTATTTATTTATTTATTTAAATCTTTCAATTTTTGAATATTGAATTAAATTAATATTTAATTCATTTATTAAATTATTTGTCACATTCTTCTATCATTTATCTAATCATTTACTCACCTTCTGACTCGAGATCTATTTTTAGTTCTCCAGTTATCTCTGAATTCAACACCTGATCGTATCTGTGAGAAGACTCTCTGTCACAACTAGTCAGTTAACTAGTTCTAACTCAAATGCATGTATGCATTCGAATGCATTCTCTGTCTTCAAGTTCCAACTTTGTCTTTGACAATCAAAGTCTATCTCTTCTATTTTCGAAGATTCTTAAGTGAAATTCTAACTCACGTTCTATCTGACATAGAACTGACATCGCATGGCATTCATTGATCTCATTCGTTGATCTCTCTTTTCAATCTGAGCCGATCGTTCGAAAACCCAAAATCTATAAAATGGCTTGTCATCATCATTATTCCTCCTCCCAAAATCAAGAACTTTTGAGAAGAAGCTTATTCATCTTCGATATTTTGCTAAGACATTCAACACGGTTATGCTTGCATCAAACACAAAATCTGAGGGCAAGAAAACTGAAAAGGAAAAATGGAGAAGAGCAATGGAGGTTATTCGAAAGAGTGAAAGCATTGTTGGTGAGATCATTTCAAGTTATTAGCTTAGTTTTCATTATGTTTTCATTTTCGTACTTCATTGTTTATTTTAGATTTTTATTTAGATTAGAATTGACATTGTTATTCTAGTTGTAGATTGATCCATATAGGTTTAAAATCTAGAGTTACATTTGGTGAACCAGACATGAACACGCATCGAATTCGCATCCAATTCGTGCAACTTTCATTTTCTATTTTCTGTGTTTTTCATTTTTTGTAGGTTTTCCATACGAGGCACCGCATCTGTCCATAATATCACCGCATCTACATTATGACCCGCATCCACTAAAACCAGAGATGCATCCGTCATAACGAACCGCATCCGTGAAATCCTGAACCGCATCCGCCTGTCTGCAACTTTGTGAGCTGCATGCGCCTGTCAGAAAATTTGCGAACCGTATCTGCCTGTCAACCCGAACTGCATCTATGGCCCCAAAAGCCGCATCTGGCTGGTAAATTTTTTTTTACGCTTTTATTAGATTTCATACATTCGCCTTTATTTTCTCCATTTTTGTGTATTTTCGGGATTTTTGCTAATGTTTGTTTCAACTGTGTAAAGGGGGAATAACATAATGTTTTTAGGACGAAGCGAAGAAGACAAAATAAAAAACATGAACTACTAATCCGTTTGCATGCAAGACCCAATGAATTTGTTATTTTTCATGCTTTCTGTTTGGTAGTTTAGATAATTTCATTTGGGTTTAAAAATCAACAAGTGTTTTTTGTGTCTTCATTGTTAGTTTAGAACCCGACTTGGTATACCGAAGTATCCTCTCCCCTTGCACATTCGTGCGATCTTGGGTGTAAGAGAAACAATTACTAATTCTAGATTTTGGGCCTGTCTTGGTGGGAAAAAGTACTCACCCCAAGATGACTCATAACCGGTGACGCGCTTATCACCAGCGACTCCCAACTAGTATAGAAATTTTAACATTCGAGGAAAACTCAGTGTTACTCGAGATCCTGCGGACCAGTTATCAATTCCCCAAGTACCCTTGTGGTGCGTCAAAACCTACAGAGCCTAACCACTACAGACTGGGATGGGATTTCCTCTCATGTGGCCTTCATGAATGGGTGTCCTAATTAAAAATCCAATGTTGTAGTTTGCCAAAATCCTATCTACTTGTTGGTGCAGCAGGTCAGACCTGTGAAGTCGTCTTACATTCTTACGGTTTATGTGTTGAGCTGAGATGTATGCCATAGGAGATTCATGGGTACAATAGCTTGGCTGCCCCATATAAGTGAGTGTCATGGAGGGGAGCTAGTGGGGTCAAGCTATTAGTCATCGGCCATAAATATGCGTAGCTGGAGAAATCCAAATAAGAATTCAACAAGTAGTGTCCACAAAGCCTAGGTTGTAAATGTTTTCGAGTCTTAAACAAGTCCTACCATCACAAAACTGAAAATACATTGTTTGTTGTATTCGCCAAATCTTGATAAAAAAAGAATCAGTCCAAACAAACTTTTCAAAAAAAAAATTCACTATCAAAAATTGAGTCGCAAATGTCAGTTTAAATGTCACATTTGTCCTAGCGAGTCACATTTGTTAGGGGAAACACCGCATGTGTCTGTCAAATTTCTTGGTTTGTATAGTCTTTGTATTACGAGTAGCAACTGTAACAATCTGAGTCGCATTTGCGTAAAAAAGCCACATTTGTTAGTTTTCAAGCGCAAGTGTCTGTTAGAGCTTAGGTTAAACAGAGTCCATTTTAATCACCGCATGTGTCTTGGTAAACCGCATTTGTCAAAAATTAAACTGCATCTGTGACAATTCAGAGTCTGTCAATTGTCCACAAACAAGGTCTTAGTCAAATCACCGCATGCATTTTTGTAAACTGCATCTGTCAAACTTTAAACCGCAACTGTTAGATGAACCGCATTTGCTTGTCAACAAAAAACTTCAAAAACCGCAAACTGAGTTTGAAACGTCACTGTCATTTTCATCTTTGTTTCTTAAAGATCAACCTTAGACAGAAATTAGAAAACCTTGCTCAAAAATCTTGCATCATTAGGTGTCATATACGTCTTAGTCACAATCCACGTCTTAGTCATAGTCATCCTAAGTTGCATACACATAGATACTTCCTAGGGAATTGCATATCACAGAATAGGTAACTTTCCTCGTCATTGGATACATGCATGTCCTGATTTCTCACAATCATTGAACCTAGTCACTTTAGTCCTATCTAGTGAATCTTTTCAGCTCAACAGTCTAGTTTGGGAAATTTACCTCGTCAATTGTCCTTGTTCAACAATCAGGTTTCTTGGTCATGTCAAATCATTCCTTGAATTTATTCCATAGGTGGTAGGTTATACCCATTTTTTTAGAATCATTTGTTGTCATAGTCCACACGAGATTTTGCATATTGTCCGTCATATCACACGTCATCTTAGTACATCCTTTATTGTTAGAAAATCCAAAAACATAGAAATAGGACATACCAGTTTTTAGACGTAGTCTGCATAACCCTGTCTTGAGCAAATTTTTCATGGTCGAAACAAGGTCCCGAAAGAAACAAAAAAGAAATATCAGACCCCAATGAATTCATCAATCCATTTGAAAATGAATCATCAGGAAGTAAGATACCACATAGACCTTTGCTTGAAAAATATGTCACTAGAGACACACATGGGCAAATTTACATAGAAGACATAGACACCGCCGTTCAAGATCCTGAATTTGCATCCTTTATGGATGAGTGTTTGGCAAATGATCCCCAACGCTATCTAGAAAAAACGCTAGTAGAAGGTGCCACACTACCACCTGCATTTGATATTCATAAATTGCAAACAGTGTCTATTCAACCAACACAAACTGTGATGTCTAGTGTCTCTATTCCCCAAATTACCGCAGTGATACCAACTAGCATATCTACTCAAACATCATCAATTGTAAGCAAAATCCCTTTCAACATAACACAAGGTTTACAATTTACTGCGGGAGAAACCTCATCGAACCCCTTTGGCACCAACACGACTAGTAAGAGATCCAAAGTTGGCAAGAATATTCCTATACCAAATCAGACCATTCAGACATGACATATTCCTATACCAAATCAAAACATCCAAATAGGTAATATCCCTATACCAAGTCAGAACATTCTAACGGGATATATTCCCTCACCAAATCACAACCCGTCGCAGAACATGGCATTTTAGAATACCTACGTTGATCCAAACAACGCAAGCAACGTGTCCTTGACACAAGTAGATGCTCTCCAAAACCAACTGCAAACACTTCAACAACGTATGGACAATATGTCTATGTCAGGCAAGCGAACTATTTCAGCACAAGATCTTTGTCCAAGTCCTTTTGACAAGACATTATACATGACACCTTTCCCCCATGGATATATTATACCGATTTTGCCTAAGTATAATGGGAAGAAAAATCCTTTGGAACATATTAGAGAATTCTCAACTGCATGCATGGACATAGCATATGGCCCCACATACTTGATGAGACTATTTCCACGAACCCTAATCGGGATAGGACTGGAATGAATCTCTAAATTACCATATGGTATACGATCTTGGGGAGAATTACCTGAGAAGTTTGTTGAACATTTTGCCTTTAACATAGACAATGAAGTAACAATAGCTACCTTGTGCCACACAACACAAGAAGATGGCAAAAATTTCACCACTTTCTTCCAGAGATGGAGAAGTCTAGCCAGTAGATGTCCAGTTGAAATACCAAAAAAATAGAAGGTCACGATATTCCTTGAGAACATCAATCCAAAACTACAAAGTGACTTGAGGGTACATTGTTGTACTTCATTCCTAGACTTAGTACAAAAGGGCATCATCCTTGAAAAAGGCCTTATTGACAAAGGAGAAATAAAAGTACCAGGCAGGAATCCCGTTGTCCAACATCAGAACGCACCAAACGATAGGAACAAATTCTGGTCTAGGAATAAAAATGTTACAAATGACGACATTGTTGATGCTAAAAACATATAGACGGGACCAATTATCACACTTAGAGGTTACAACTCCAACCAAGACATGACAAACAACCAATTATGTCCAAAATTCACAACAACGCCCACAAAGAAGATTTCCTACATGTGAATTTACACCTTTAGGACAACCAATCGAGATGATTTTCAAAGAGTTGATTAAACATAATCTCATCAAGCCATTAGAACCAAGAGAGTATGATCCTGGATAGTTCAAACCATCATGGTGGGACGACAAAGCCTACTGTGATTATCATCAAACAAAAGGACACCACCTACAAACATGTCGGCAACTCAAGAATATTATACAAAACTTTGTTCAAAACGGAACCATAGAGGTCATTGGGCAGAAAAATACCAAGAACAGTGATCATAAGGTCTTCATGGACCCGTTACATGATCACACACAAGGAAAAGCCTCCAGTTCGGGACCTAAGAATAATCCATCAGCCAACTATACAAATACTAAGTATGACTATGGAAAAGGAAAGACCATATATAGCCTCTGTGCTACAAATGAATATGTTGATACCATCATCATTAAGAAGCATCCAGAATGTAATGTAAACACACGCCGAACTAATATTACTATTCCAGGTCCTTCTTCTAAGCCACCTATGCAAAATTCCAAGTTTAAGTACAACCTCCTTGATCAACTGAGTAAAACTCCCGCACAAATATCTATCTTGGAGCTATTGAATTTATCACCTAAGCATCGAGCCATTCTCGACAAAGCTTTACAGAACATGACTGTCCCTACCAACTCAGATGTCAATTGTTTTGAAGAAATGGTAGGATATCTAACCAACTCCCATCACGCCACCTTCTCCCAATAGGATTACTAAACAAAAAAGACCGATCATACTGATCCCTTACATCTTGAAGTCCTGGTCAATCAAACTAAAGTCACACGAGTCTTAGTGGACGGAGGAGCAGGTTTGAACTTGTGTACCCTAAAACTGGTTAAGGTATTAGGATTCTCAGAAGACTACGTAGACACATTTAAAAGCATAGTAATCAAGGCTTACGATGATAAGGAAAGATCATCCAAAGGAGTGGTCACGCTCCCTATCAGAATTGGCTCAGCAATCATGAACACCAGCTTCCAAGTCTTGGATCTCACCCTTTCGTACAACTTGTTGTTAGGTAGACCTTGGATACACGCAATGAAAGCTGTACTATCAACATATCACCAATGGCTTAAATTCCCATATAATGGCACCGAGATCATGATTGATGGTGATCCAAATCCTTTTTAGTATTGTACAAGCCTAAGGGTAATTCCACAACGACAGGTACCAGTTAACCAAGAAGCTTCATCATCCACTTTATCCCTATATGTTGACCCACCACGTCTTACTAAGACCATTTCATTCAAACCTCCATCAAACACCCCTAAGGTTGAGATCCAAGACAAGGGTTGTGGTGAATATAACATAAAGGCATCATACTATGTCAGTCAATTGATTCCACCGAAGGCATATGGCTTACCTATGGCAGATAGAAGACAACCTGTAGTCACATTTCGTGTTCCTCCTACAATCGTATTGACCAAATGGGGAGAGTTGAGTGAAGAAATTGTGAACCAAGGTGATATTACCTCCTGGTTGTATCGAGAAAACAATGAATACCCATCGCCGTCTATTCAAATAGCTAAGGACCAATATGGAAAAGGTTTTAAGATAATGCAAAATGCAGGCTATGACGGGCACAGTGGGTTAGGGTTACATCAAAATGGAAGGACAAAACCGATCACCATTTCACCACAACCGAAATACCTAGGGCTAGGGTGTCAACCACTTAGAATTGGGTTTCCTAATACTTCCTCGCCATTTCAAGAAGAATATTGTGCTTATGTAGGCATCAAGACATCTCACGAACCACTTCCCCCAATTTACGATAAACCCCTGATTTATGATGAACCCCCTGACTCAAGCGATTGTGAATGGGATCCCCTTTCCTCTACTAGTACCATGAACATAGATGCTCTATTTGGAAAATTGGACCTAAAGATAGAATCTGTACCAAAACCATCTAGTCCCCGTCATAGGAAAAAATTGACCAAAGAAGTACGGGATAAGCATTATTACTGGGAAACCCTTGACCATGCATCTGGGGCACCTGACAAACCATCTTCTACCGACCTAGCCATTGCAATAGTCCCACACCAGAATTTACCTACCCGTCAGAAAAAGAACAACGAGTTACTCCAAAACTTCTATGACCATGTCAACCAATCTATTTTTACCTTGTCAGCAACCACCTTTAAACACTCTGATGATGACATGCCTCTCATATATCCTGAACTTATTGATTGGGATCAACAAGGTATACCTATCATAGATACATTCGAGAACGACGAAGCAATTGTTGAGTTCATGGGACTTAGAGAAGGCATACCAAGGGGGATCATAAGGCTTGTTTTACCATAGACTTGGACGACAAAGCATATTTTGGGGAGTCTATTTACACCTCTAGTTGCAAAAATGAGAATAAAAAGGAAAAAGAGAATGAAAAGAAAAATGATGAGTCCTTAGGTGAAAACCGAGAGGCACCTTTGGATGAAGAAACAATCAAAATAAAGGACATATCCGAGGGCGAAAACCTCACTGAGGCACCCAAGGATAGAGGTTTAAATATTCTCCCCGTTGAACATGAAAATTCACCGATGCTAGTAGAAGAATCCGTGGAAGTCAACATAGGTACAGAAGAGAATCCTTGGAAAGTATATTTTGCAGCTTCTTTGACAGAGACAGAAAAACCTGAGTTTAAGGACTTCTTCCAAAAGAGATAGATAAACTTTGCATGGTCCTATGCAGACATGCCTGGGTTGGATCTAGACCTAATCTTACACCATTTACCACTACACCCAGGCATTAAGCCAGTCAAATAGAAGTTAAGGAAAATGCATCCACAAATTGCTCTATTAGTCAAAGCAGAACTTAAGAAACTCTTGGATGTAGGATTCATAAGGATGATAGACTATGCAGACTGGATATCAAATCTTGTACCAGTGACTAAACCAACTGGTGGCAATCGCATTTGCACAGACTTTAGAGACATCAACAAGGCATGTCCTAAAGATGATTTCCCATTGCCGAATATAGACATGATAGTAGATCTTACAACAGGATACAAGATGCTATCCCTCATGGATGGTTTCTCTGGATATAACCAAATTAAAATTGTAGTTGAAGACCAACACAAGATGGATTTCACGTGTCCATGGGGCACATACTGTTGGAACATTATGCCTTTTGGGCTTAAGAACGTAGCAGCTACCTATCAACGGGCAATGACTACGATTTTCCATGACTTTGTACACACTTTCATGGAAGATTATGTAGATGACATTATAGCTAAATTAGAAAAAAGGGAAGATCACTTAAAGGTTATAGACAAGATATTCCAAAGGCTAGAGAATTACAACGTCAGGTTAAATCTGAAGAAATGTGTCTTTGGAGTGAAATAAGGGAAACTGTTAGGGTATATCATTTCCCAAAGAGGAATTGAATTAGATCCAGAGAAGGTAAGAGCTATCATAGAAATGCCTCCTCTAGTCAGCATTGGTCAACTCAGAACCCTTCAAGTAATATTACAGTCCATCAGGCGTTTCGTAGTACAATTGGTCGATAAAATACACCCATTTCAACATCTACTCAAGAAAGGAGTACCATTTGTGTGGACACCTAAATGTCACGAAGCTTTCTAACAAATCAAGGATTACTTGCTCACTCCACTAGTCTTAATGCCACCTATGGAGGGAAGACCTTTAATCCTATCTATTTCAGCAACCCAGTCAACATTAGGAGCTCTTCTCGCACAACACGATGATCAAGGTCATGAGAGAGTAGTCTACTACATCAGTCGTACCTTAGTGGGATATGAATTGAATTACAGGAACATATAATGTGCCTATCTTGTGGTAGTATTTTCTACACAAAAACTTTGGCACTATATGCTCAATCTCCAAATAATGTTGGTTGCAAAGATTGACCCTCTCAAATACCTCCTAAGTAAAGCAACATTAATAGGCTGATTGGCTAAATGGGTTATGATACTTAGCGAGTATCACATTCAATATGTAGAGAGGAAGGCCATAAAAGGGCAGGTGATCACAGATCAGTTAGCCGATGCACCTATGAAGGCAGATCACCCTTTAGTGGTAGATTTTCCTGATGAATTTCTCTTCAACATTGACGTTAAAACCGACTGAAAACTATACTTTGATGGGTCACATACAAATCCTGGTTCAGGAGCAAGTATCCTATTTGTTACACCTCAAGGTGATACTATTCCTAAATCATTCAGGATTGCTTTCCCTTGTACAAACAATATAGTAGAGTATGAAGCTTTAGTAACATGACTAAGAATGGCAACCCAATGGAAGATAAAGAGTCTACATGTGTATGGTGATTCTCAGCCAGTAATCTGGCAAATAAATGATGATTATGAGACTAAGGATGAGAAACTTGCTCCTTACAAGTGCATGGCTGATAGTTTCAAGCAATAGTTCAATGAAATTACCTCTCAACAAATACCATGTATTCAAAACAGAGCTACAAATGCTATGGCAACTATGGGTTCCTTATTGGATATTTTGAGTAATGTGCCTAAGTTTGAGTTTTTGGTTGAATAGTTGTTGATCCCCGCCTATGATGTCCACGATATTGCGATGGTGTGTACCATTGTTGGTCCTACGTCTCCTTGGTATAAAGACATATTCGACTATCTCACTGACCAAACCTTACCTCCAGACCTATCAAATAACCAACGTTGAACCTTCATTCGTAAGTCAACTAAGTACACCATCATCAAAGAAACCCTGTATAGACGTACCTTAGATAATGCCCTAATGAGATGTCTCGATGCTGAAGAAGCACAAACAACTTTGTGAGCAGTGTACAAGGGTATATGTGGTGGGTAAAAGCACAAAGTTGTGTCACACTTTCAGCCAACATATCAACACAGCTGAATTTAAGTATTTCTAACTAAAAATCAATTTTGGTCAAACATATGACCTAGTAAGATTCATTCTAGCTAAGTTAGATACTTCCACAATTTATTCAATTAAAATTGTTGGCTAAAAATATATGGAGCATCACTTTGAGTCCAATTTACCAAAAAAAAAAATTATTTGAAAAATTTGAAGTTTAAATAACTCCTCCTCATGTAAATAACATTTTTTTAAAAATGTAAAAATACTCTTTTGTAGATCCATAAGTGTAGTTTTCAAAAATATATTTATTTTAATATTTTAATTATTATTTATATTTTTATTTTTATTTATACTAAAAGTAGGTTATCAACAAAAAATATTAGGTTGATTACCATGCCAAGGAAAAATACTAAAACTTATTAAAAGAAATTGAAAAAAATATGATGCACTAGATAAAAGAATCTATTTCAAGATGGTATAATTTTTTTTCCATTTTATATAAATATTTAATATGAATGTTGACGTCCGATGGAAATAGTTGTTTTTTATTCACGCACATTTTAATATTTATATAAAAATATATATTTATCAAAATTGGAAAAAATATATCCATGCACTAAAGTTTCAAGTTATAAATACACAAAAAAAATTTGAAAGAAAAAAAATAAAATTTACTATAAAAAGTTTGATGTCCTGTGCAACTTCATTTTTCAGCATTTTATCAGCAACTAAATTATAGTGTTAATTTATGAAAAACTAGTTTAAAATAATTTTTTAGTTTCTTATAAAAAATACAAACATAAAATATACTAAAAAATACATATTTTACTAGTTTACATCATTTAAAAATTCAAAACATATATGCTACTTTTTAGTGATTCAAGTTTAAAAGTTGGATAAACATTGGCCATTTCCTTTATAAAGTGTGACACAACTTTGTGCTTTTACCCTGGTTCGCATTCTAGTGGTCCTACTTTATCCCTTAAGATTATGAGACTAGGTTATTATTGGCCTACAATGGAGAAAGACTCATATATCTTTGTAAAGAAATGTAGACAGTGTCAGATACATGGAGATTTGATAAGAGCACCAGCACAGGAGCTTTGTCCAATTACTTCACCATGGCCTTTCGCCCAATGGGGACTTGACCTCATAGGTAAGATACACCCTTCATCATCCAACGGCCATAAATTCATCATAACCACCACCGAATACTTCACCAAATGGATCGAAGCCATTCCCATGACATACATTACCGACACACAAATATCTATGTTTATCCTAAACTATATCATATGTCAGTATGGTGTACCCCAATCCATCATCACAGACAATGGCCGTCCATTCAAAAACCAAGAAGTCTGCCACCTATGTGAAGAATTCCACATCAAGCATCATTTTTCCACACCATATTACCCGCAAGGTAATGGCCAAGCCGAGGCATCTAATAAAATCATTGTCAGAATCCTCAAGAAGACTGTCAATGACGCTGGTCGTGACTGGCACCTACAACTCAATCCCGCCTTATGGGCTTATCGCACAAGCATCCGTACTCCCACCGACACCACTCCATATTCCCTAGTATTCAGTTCTGAAGCTATCTTACCTATTGAGGTTTAAATAACTTCCCTCAGGGTATCCTTGAAAGGCTATGTTGACGATGAAGAATACCATATATCTAGACTACAAGAGCTTGAGTTACTAGACGAGCGAAGATAGAAAGCATTAGATCATTTACAAGCATATCAGAATCATCTTTATCATAGCTACAACAGGAAAGTCCTAAATAGGCACTTTGACATTGGTGAATTGGTTTTAATGGAGAACCCTAAGAATTAAGCTGAATGAGAAAAGCCAGGTATGTTTGAACCTAATTGGTTAGGACCCTATATAGTCACAAAAGCATTTGGATCAGGTGTGTATCAACTCTCTACCCCTA
This sequence comes from Sequoiadendron giganteum, assembly GCA_007115665.2. Taxonomy (NCBI): domain Eukaryota; kingdom Viridiplantae; phylum Streptophyta; class Pinopsida; order Cupressales; family Cupressaceae; genus Sequoiadendron; species Sequoiadendron giganteum. Next base: position 105,189,539 of record CM021105.1, on the reverse strand, counting down.
AAGGCGAACCACTTATGTCACCAATCAACAACCTTCATTTGAAGAGGTTCTATGCGTAGCTTCTGAGAGTCATGCCTTAACCAAAAAAATACAAAAAAAAAATAGAAAACTAAAAAAATGGTTGCCTAGACGAAAACCTGGCAAATAGGCATCTTTGTAACACCAAAAAAATTGGAAAATCAGAAAAATATTAAAGAGAAATAAACCGTCCAATAGTGAAAACCACTTCGGTGGTGCTTTGGATAAGTACTGTGGTGAAAACCTGGCAAATAGGCACGATGTGTAGTCAACTGCTCTTTCGTCTACCATCATTCCAATCCAACTTTTCAACATCACTCATAATAAATGGTTTTCTTATCCATTGCTTGAAACGATTGACATCTAACGTCCATTCCATCACACTCCCACTCCATCTCACCTGTCTTATTCCGGACTGGGGGCAATTCCTTATTCTGTGTCATGAGACCTTGTACATAGCATTGCATCATCGTAAAATATCCTGAAAAAATCCAAAAATATCAGAAAATGTCCTGAACAAAATCCAAAAACATTAGAAAACATCAAAAATCCAAAAAAACCAAAACATGTCATAAAATCCCAAAAACAAAGTCAAGTCAGTCATAGACTTTAGTTGAACTACATTTCCTCTGTGACTGGACGTAGGCAAGGCCATCTGTCGATGTGCCCCCGAGGCATTAGGTCAGTCAGTCTAGGTGTCTCACATCTCACACACATCAAATCATGACTCTTTGTACATTCAAAGGTCATTTGGTCATGTTGAACTACGAGGTCTCTGAGTGTACAATGTAGGCAAGGCTAATCAATTAATGAGCCCCCGAGACCACACTAGGTCAGTCCAATAGGGTTTATCACATTCACTATCACACATGTCACATGCCATCGGCTTAAGTATCATTGTCTGGTCAAATATGTTAGTTGACCGCACTAGGTCAGTCCAATAGGGTTTATCACATCACTATCTCAAGTCGACACTATCAATACACACACACTATCAGTTAGGAAATCAAACAAGTCAAGCATCAACAATGCAAAAATCTCAAAACAGTCATTAAGTCAATATCAATAACATCATCAACGTGATCAACCTATGTCTAAGCAAGATATGTCTTTCTTGTCAACAAACATTATCAACTTGTCCTAGCCTCATGTAGCCATTAACATCAACGTCATCAGACTCAAACATCTTATACGGCAACTATCTTTTCTAAAACTAGGCTTTGTCATGCCTTATACAGATAGTCATCAAGTTGAAACCATACTCAACATCTTATGTGGTATGTGTCATCCCTCACATCAAGCTATGTCAAATGTCAAGCATCAAACAATCCCAACATGATCAAGTTTTTGGCGAATACAATTATTTGGCTTTATGACTTTATATCTTATTTTGTCTTATCTTTTTATCGATTTGTGAAGGATCCTATTGCTAGCTTTCTCAAGGATGTCCCTTGAAGGATTTAGAGAAGCAACGATGTCTCAGGGCTCTTTTTTTTTGACTGTTATCTGTCAACTGTCTTTTAAACTTTGAATTTTGAATCATGCTACTAGATTTCTCAAGGATGTCCCTTGTAAGGATTTAGAGAAGCTACGACGTATCATGATCCGTCTTTTATTTATCTACTGTCTATGGTTTGTCTAGACGATAACAACTGGGGGCAATCTTGTCTTCAGTTTACGTTATGACACTCCTTGTCTACGACTATCTATTTTTCATAGGTGGATGACATTGTACACTATGGTCTATCTCATATCATAGTGTGTATTATCCATTTGTGTTAGTCCCGCCTAGTGATGATAAAATTGCAAGCATAGCAAATTTGGCAAAATATCGAAGATCATTTATTTCTTACTAACATCTTATAATCACCCATACTAACATTTCTCTCATCCATACATAATGATAAAGTCCTATGACACAAACAAAAATATTAGATCACTTGCATATGCATCCATTATTTAAACATTTCATCTAGTTATATTAGCATTTCATACATATAGTTACATTAACATCCTCATTGCATATATAAAATCATGACATAATAGGCATTCCGCCATCATACAGTCCATAATCAAAACATTGCATACCATTGCATAAACATCCATCATCATGTAGAAACAATCATCCATAACAGATACTTACATCATCTAGGAAACATACATAATCATAATGAACAATGCATCATAAAATAGAACTGCACATCATGTAGAAGCTGCCAAAAATCATGTATATATATATCACTCAAAAATAATAATGTGTCATAGTACAATATCATAATGTATCCATAAATAAAGCGAGCTCATAGGCTCTCAGATCAAAATACAATGTCTACATGTCTAATAAATGTCATCGAGTCCCACTGCCACTGCTGTCCCATGGTGACTGTGGAGGAAGCTGCCTCGAAGGTGCTCTTTGTGAGGTGGAAGGCTTGTCATATCGACCTGTCCTTGATGGTCCTACCACATCCTCTGTACTCTGAGTCCTAGTGTGACTCCTGCCCTGTAATCTCTGACTGCGCACCTCTAAAAAACTAGGAGCTCGTATGTCTACTGGCAGCACTGACTCATATAAGTCCCTATAATAGGTCGCTCTCTCCACAACTCTGAATAGCTCTCAAACCATGCCATCTGATGTGGTCCCACTGGCCAAACGTCTGACCTCAGTATACCATTGCTTTGTCTCCTGCCATCGGGCTATGGCCTGATCTCTCTCCATGAGAGCAATGTCTCTCTCTACATAAGCACTATCTCTCTCTAGCCTCATAACATCAAGCTCTGCTATCAACTATCTCACCCTCTCCTCCAAGGCCTCCCTCTCACCATCCCTAGGAGCATCATCCTCTCGTCTCCCCTCTACAATCCGATCCCGGAGCTCTCTCTCCTACTCCTCCATAGGTATCTCCTCAATATCATCCTCTCCATATTCTTCCAAAACACCCAAAGGATCTATATCCATATACACATCTGCATCCTCTGCAACATCCTCCACTACAATACCCACATCGGCCACCTCCTCTGCTACTGCCTCCTCAACAGGATGCTCACCTCCGACCTGTGCCTCTGCTCCACCTCCGATGTCCAACATCGGTACATCCTACGCTGCTACCTCTCGAATAGGTGATAGTCCACCTACTCGACCTCCTCTCTGTCCTCTACGTCCCCGTCTACCACCTCTCCCATCACAATCTCTCCCTCTGACTCGTCCAACTCTAGCACCTCCACCTCTTCGCCGTCCTCTAGGTCCTGTCCCTCGTCTCTCCACTAGTGCTGGAAAATCTAGATTTGTGTAAGGGATAGGTCTATGCTTTGCACAATCTTCTTCTTCAAATGGTGAGGAAGTATTAGGAAACCCAATTCTAAGTGGTTGAAACCCTAGCCCTAGATATTTCAGTCATGGTGAAATGGTGATCGATTATGTCCTTCCATTTTGATGTAACCCTAACTCAAATGCATGTATGCATTCAATTGCATTCTCTGTCTTCGAGTTCCAACTTTGTCTTTGACAATAAAAGTCTATCTCTTCTATTTTTGAAGATTCTTAACTGAACTTCTAACTCACGTTCTATCTAACACAGAACTGACATCGCATGGCATTCATCAATCTCATCTGTCGATCTCTCTTTTCAATCTGAGTCAATTGTTCGAAAACCCAAAATCTATAAAATGGCCTGTCATCATCATTATTCCTCCTCCCGAAATCAAGAACTTTTGAGAAGAAGCTTATTCATCTTTGATATTTTGCTAAGACATTCAACACGGTTATGCTTGCATCAAACATGAAATCTGAGGGCAAGAACACTGAAAAGGAAAAATGGAGAAGAGCAATGGAGGTTATTCGAAAGAGTGAAAGCATTGTTGGTGAGATCATTTCAAGTTATTAGCTTAGTTTTCATTATGTTTCATTTTCGTACTTCATTGTTTATTTTAGATTTTTATTTAGATTAGAATTGACATTGTTATTCTAGTTGCAGATTGATCCATACAGGTTTAAAATCTAGAGTTACAATATCTTGAATTGACTGTGCAACCTTGTTAATGGGGCCCGACATATTATCCTGACTGTTATGTTAAGGATCACTCTTAGAATTTACCATGTGACTATTTTTTTGTGAAGAGGACCCTGACATGCATTGAGAGGGAGGATGCCCTATGATGTGATAATGTGGGCATGTAGTTTCTGGAGTTTCACAAATAATTTATTGGTGCAAGTGCGAAACTTTGAGACCAATTGAATATGCGTCTGAAGCTCTTTGTTCATTATATCAAAGAGAGCACAACTTCTGATGGCTTTTGAGGGATTCTTAAATAACTCCTTATCATGCATGAGAAAAATTCCCACATTATTATCTATGATTTCAATCATATTAAACTCCCTATATTCCAAAGGAAGCTCTAGCATTTTAGACCAAAAGGGAACAAATCTAAATGAATCCTTTTTAGGGTTAAAATTTGGGATCCAAGGTTGCATGCATAACCCTGATCCTTGAAAAACCCATGATTTGATTCTAAATACCAAATCTTTTCTGATTTTATTATAAAAAATGACTATGGATATGCCCTTATTAATACTTAAATTAAAAACCTATTACACCCCCTCCCAATCATTATAAATAAGCTCTTTTAATTGTGGTAATGGTAGAGTTAAATTCCAAAACTTACATATTATCGCTTTATCCCTTAGATCTTGGATTTGCGGATGAAGCATGATCTCCTGAAAGGTGACTTTAATCGCATCCCTATCTCCAAGAGGCTGAGATGTTACCTTCTGATGATTGGCCTTATCAGATGACTAGACTTCTTCCTTCTTAGATGCCTTACGCTTCCAAATTTTCTTAGTTGGCCCTTTTTTTCTTGGATTTTTTTTCCTTTGAAGCCTTTGGCTCAAGTTAGGGTTGAATTTCATCAATAGCCCTCTTTCACGTGGGATTCAAGATAGCTAACTATGAAATGAGGGGAGCCCCTTGTTGGCCAGTATTTCTTGGGGTTGAAAACATTTGACCCTCCTATTCTCTGTTTCCGGTTGGGGTTAGTTCTCTCTGAAACATGACTAGAAATGTGGGCTATGTCTGACTTGTTGGGGTTGTGTTTTTTGGGTTGCTAGTCCTTGTTGCCATTATCCACCTATTGCAGGCATCTTTCACCTTAAGATTGCAAATCCTTAAAGCCCTTGTGCCTAGTTAACTTTAGATCTACCTCTGCCTCTGCCTCTTGATTTAACTGCTACGAGAATGTCATTTCTATCTCATAAGCTTTTTCCCTACATTGTTGTTCATAAATTGGAAGGAACTTTGGATTGAATGGAGCGCTACAAGGGTTTGTGTGGCTTCCCTTCACTTGAGTTGTGCTCTGGATTTATAACAACCCTAATTTCTTTTGATTCTAGCAATATGCCCCTATCATCTTCAAGTATAAGTAAAAAATAGGTTGTTTATCTCGCACCAAATTCCTAGACTGCTGAAAGGGCTTCCAGTTGGGGTTTGAAAACCTGTGTCTGACCGCGCTCGTATTTTGTCTTGCATGCCATTGAGGATTGTTCATGGGCCTGTGATGATAAGCATTCCTCCTATTGTAGTGTTGAAAACAACGCAGATCCCTATCATGCAAACCTTGTTCCCTGTCAGGAATATTGTCGTTGGACCTCCATGAACGTGCCATGAGTCAAACATCAATACCATCATTAATAAAAGATAGTTGTGGGAATATGTAATTTATAATTTAATGTTAGTTAAAGATAAGGATGTTTAGTTATAAGTTTGATGATGAATAGATCTAATGTATTAGAGAAAAATAAATGTTTCTTTGAGTCTACCTTTTATCATGCAAGTAAAAATAAAGATCTAATTGCAAGCTAAGTTTTAGTATCAACAATCATAAGAATGAGAAGGTGAGGAAATACAGTTAGGAATTATACTTGTATAGAATAATACTCCACCTAATACACTAGCCATAGGATGAAATGGCATATTAAGCACTTTCATGTTGTGGTACATAGTACTTATTTGTCTTAAGATAGTGATGAGTCTCTATGTAGGCATTTGGAACTACTTGCAATATTAGCATAGGAGTGTTAGTGATAAAATATTCTCTATTCAATTGGTTGCATTTGTCGGATCCAAGGAATTAAATGATAAAAAAATAGAAAATAAAAATTAAATGTAATATAAAGATAAGAAAGTAAGCATATGAGTGATGTAAAGTAGTAATTGCAATAAATGCATCATTTTATAATCAAGTAAAACATCATGAGTGACAAAGCATGAAATTAGATGGGTTTTAGAGATAACATTAACAAACTAAGTTGCCCTTGACATTGATAAACAAAAAGTCATGATTTGGCCCTCGATGGTTGAAAAACACCCATGCAAGTACATATGGCACTAGGATAGGCATATGACCCCAATGTGTCATCCAAGAGCATGAGCATGCAAAGGTCAAGGTAGGGCACTAGGAATGTGATCTCAAGGTGTAAAAAATAAAACATATTACCCTTAAATTTTATTTTCTTATAGTTGAGCAATATATCCATAAATAATTGTACTATCTCAACCAATTCTAGCTAAATAATTATTTGTTTTAAGATCATACAAATTTAATGGCTACAAAATAAATAAATAAAAATAAATTTAATAAAATTTGTGAATGGTTTAAACTAATATTCATAATATAAATTCAAGAAAAATTCTAAGAGTTAAATGTTGTCGAGTGATTATTTTCCCTAGGTTTATTTAACAAGCATCTATGCAATGTTATATAAAAATATCTAAAGAATATAACTGTAATATAGTATTAGACTTTTTTCAATAGCTAATTTTGTGTGAGATTTTTGTTGTGTTGAAGAACATGTGAGGTACCTAGAAAAGGAGTTTCTACTTGATTCATGATAATGCCAATTTGTTACAATATTGTTTATATTCAACATGATACTATTTGTGAAGTCTATATTAATCTAAGCATGTACGATGGTGAAACCTGTGAGTCATGATTTGTTTAAACTTAGGAATGTGTTGTAATAGTATAAAAAATTTAGCAATGTACAACCTATGTAGCAACTAAAAGCCATTAAATTATTTTTGTTTCTCATCTTAGTATTGATCTTTGATTTTATTTATTTTGACCTTTATCTCACTATAAATATTTTTTTTTAATGAATAGAAGTTTTTGTTTAAAACATTGATTGAGTAACAATATCTTTAAATCTCTTTTAGTTTAATTTGGTAGGAGTTAAAAGTATACTAAATACATTAAATTTTAACTTATTTTTTTATTTTAAATTTTTGTAGATGAATTCTGATTCTATTTTGATATCATATAAACTATTGCATATATTATAGTTTGTATACTTTGAAGCATCTCATTATCACCAATAAAAATAGCAATTCATATGGTGGTTAGAAAATAAACTTAACTCTCATTCCTTTATATAGCTAATTTATGTTTTTTGGTTAATTTTCCTTTTTAAACTAAGCATGATTCTTTAAATATTGATAATATTTAAAATTAGATGCGCATATTCCATTTATATTGGCATTTTTTAAAAATTTCAGAAAATTTATACATAATTTATATGCATAATTCTATGTTTTAACTTTTAACAAAAAAAAATTCTAAAAGGGGAGTTAGATAGTTTATAAAAATATTTTTAAAATATTATATTATTTACTTTTTATGGAATTTCTCCATTTAGATATGGAAAATTCTCACCATCTCACAAATGTTATCGAGATCTCAAGTAACAACAATAGCCCAACTCTACCAACTAACTCATGCCCATCAATCAATTTGAATGGATTTCTTAATAGTAGCATTAAGTATTTTTCAAGTAAATCAAGTTGGAGGTGGGTCAGATTGGTGGGTCGGGCATAATGTTACTAAATTATAGAATACGCTCTTTTTTATTGCACTGGATTATTAGACTTAAATTAAAAGGTCTCCCAAGGATTAAGTCTTTCATTAACTAAAATATTGTTAGTAAACTTGGTAGATTTACAAGGCCTAGCTTTAGATGAACAAGCCCTAGTAGAAGCAAGAAGATAACTCTTATCATTCACTAACCAACACAATGAACAAATCTCAAATATTGATTTTTACTCTAATTGAAGACCTCCAAACCCTTTAGAAGTCCTTAATAAATCATTAAGTCTTTCACAATGGACCCAAAAATAGTAGAGCCAAAAGACTTAGTATCAAACTTACTAAATAAAATTTCTTTTTTTTTAGACTACAAGAATCAGAATCGAGTAGCCACCCCCTATAAACTATACTGCACGTGGTAAAAAAAATTCACATGACCAGTGACACTAGTACGACACACCCTGTGGTACCACAAGGAGGGTAGGTAGACTAGACCTTTGAGACATATCATAATTCCTAACTCTATTTCCTCACCTTCTCCTTCTTATGATTGTCGATAGTAAAACTTAGCTTGCAATTATCTTTATTTTTACTTGCATGATAGAAGGTAGACTCAAAGGCACATTTGTTTTTCTCTAATACATTAGAGTTATTCATCATCAAACTTATAACTAAGCATCCTTATCTTTAACTAACATTAAATTATAAATTATATATTCCCACAACTATCTTTTATTAATCAAAATTAATTATTGTATGTATATAAAGATTTATTTGATTATCTTAGATTATACTCTTTTATCTATAATTATCATATTTTCCATTGTATCATCTTATTAGACTTCTATAAATTATAACCTCAAATTCTTCATATTTGAAATTTAAATCATTGTTAACTCAACATCACTTTTATAAAATTTATGTCAGTCGGCAACAAGGAGTATGAAGCAAAAAACAACCAATAGGTTGATTTTTGTTAAATTTTGATAAGCTACATGTAAAATTTAGACTTGGTTAAATTGTGATGTATTTTGGGTTTGGCCCCGTCCATGCCAAATTAATATATCAAAAAAAAAATTGGTTTATGAGTGGATATAACTTATACATAGCATTATGTATATATTGTCATAATGAGATTGGTCTTTATGACGACCATAATAAATGATTTATTGTTATATAAATTTAGGGAAATTGAGATGAATAATATATCTAATAATATAATATTTTAAAGGGCATTAAGAGGAATGGAAAGAGGACAAAATACTAGCAATAACACCCATGTTGCAAAATATGTCCAAATTTTATATGTAAGTTAAGGATGAGGTGTTTGTGATGTTGGTAGCTAATGGTGAGATTTGTTGTATTTGAATTGATTGTATTGCAATTGTGTGGTTGAATGGACTTGATTGTGAAGCCTTGGAGCTTGATGCAATGATTGTGGATGAATTAAAACACAACTTTCAAAAATTTATTTAGGTAATTATTCTTAATAATCTATTATGTGAGTAGATGTTTATGTTAGGTTGCATGGATAAATAGTCTTTCATTAGATATTCCATTTGTGAATGCATTAGGTTGGATGGGTTGTCCCATTGATAGGCCAAATGCGTAGTTGCAACTATTCAAAATATAATGATGCAAGGTTGTTCACTTAATTTAATTTAAAATAATTGTCTTGAGTATCATGTAGTTAAATTATATATTCATTATATCTAACGCTAATCATGGATTTTTGGTTAAAGTCCTATTCCAAAATGATACCCTTTAGGAAGTTATGTAGTGTCTATAATTTTCATGATGGGTCAAGTCTACACCATTCCAACTCAAATTGTTTCAGAAAATAGAAGCATGTTGTTGGTGGATTTAAGAGGGATAGAAGAACAATAGGGGACTCCAAATAATTACTATACTTTGTTGGTGGTTTTTGTAATCTTCAATCTCTACAATATTTTTTTTGTAATTTATTTTCCTTTAGTGAAGTTGATTTATCCTAGAACATTCAAAGTTGCGAAGAATTGTTTTCTTATTTACAAGTATATACATAATCAAGGGAGGAATTGTTATTTTGGAAATAACCAAGGAAAAACTCTTATATTGGTTTATAATCACAAGTAACAATTCTGAATAAAATTGATACCTTTGTCATTGAATGGTGGAGTTAGTTATGCCTCATATGATAAATAATACAATCAGTCATCACTTGTCATGGATGCTGACACTAACCAAGACACGCGTCCATATAACCAACGCAATAAAACATTCCTCGGAGGCTAAAATAAGTTAGGAAAGTTAACTAAGCATAATGTGGAAAATAGTTCAACATATCACAAGAACTATATGAAGGCCAAAATGGGTTGCCGATAGTAATGAAATTGTTGTAAAACATTCATCATCACATACCTCTTAAAAAGCCTAAGTTCACCCACTTTAATCTCAAATTTAAGAAGTTAATACAGTCAACAAATTCCCGATGAAACAAAATACTAGCCAAAGAATGTGATTTTGCAATAGAAGTGGTCCTCATACTAAGTTAATGACTAATTGATTTTAGATGAGCATGTTTGCTTACTTGACCTCTACTCTCCTTTACTATGATTTGAAATAAATTTCTAAAAAGCTATATTTCTCCAAAATGTCAAAACTTCACAATACACAAATATTTATAATCAATCTTAATGAATATATAATAAAAACTTTACTATTGAATAGAAAATTATCCTTATGTAAAATTACATAACTCAAAACTTGAAATGAAACATTTTATAACATTTTTAAGAATATGAAACCAAGAGCTGCAAGGCTTTAGAGTGCCACTAAAAAAAAGCAAAGAAAAAAATGAAAGAAAATAAAAGTGCTAAACAAATTCAATTTGCAACGGGTATGCTGCTATTCAAATTCAAATTGCAACGGGTACGCAATCATAAGGTTAAATGTGTTAGGGATATACACAGGTGAATTTACAGATTCACAACAAGAGTAGCGGAGTTTATGTAATGTGACGTCTGAATCTGGATAATGGTTTCAAAGCAATGGATATCCAAGAAGCAGGAACACTTCTACAGTGGAAATTTCCCTTTCTGCCATATAAATTCGCGGATCTCTTCTAAGAGAAGACAAAACACTGATGACAAAGAAAGCAGTGAAATGCTAGAGATGGGAAGGGTTCATCAGACGAAAGCGGATTTGTCTGCAGGTTAGGGACGGCAATTCTACGACAAGAAGACGAGGGTTTACAACAGCTTAATTCTGAAGACAAGGGCTCTGCTCATGCTTTAAATGGTGGAAATGATGGCAGAATTGCAGTATTTTCTGATTCCCAACCGAGCTCTGCAAAGTGCCTGGTTGAAGATTAGTCGGCTTTATAGCCACCTTGAAGGTATGTTTGCGATGGCCCACATTTTTCTTTTATTATGTATTTTTTGTACTTCGATTTGAAGACGATGAGGTGTGAACTCTTTGCCAATCTTTTAAATGTTTGAAATGCATTTTTAACATGTGAAATCTCGGTTACATTGAATAGAATGGCATTTGAGTAAAATATTTGAATAGAATGGAATTTGAGTAAAACATACTAGAATGGGTCTTTTGATATTTCATGTGAATAATAAAAATGATAGAAAAGATCCAGAGCTATGGTATCAACCTCCAAGATGTTTTATCAATGTTGATGATCTAGGTTAGTGGGTAAATAGATACTTGCATTTGAAACTTTTATACAGGCGGACTTGTCCTCTGTTACCCTGCATTTTGAAATTTTAGATGAATTAGCCAAGTCTCTTGAGTTTACATTTGAATTAGCTCTGCTACAGCGTCTCTACTCTCCACTATTTTCAGTTTCCACTATCCAACACTATTTTCAGTTACCACTATCCAACACATTTTATTGATGAAGATAATTACTTATTAGATGTGTAATTGGGCTACGGTTTCACATTTCCACAAGGTATTTTGTCAAACTTTTCATAGGCCTTGCCTTCAAGGTACTTCATAAGTCTACATTCCCTTGAGGCATCCCATGAGGCTGCATTCCTCTAAGGGATTATGCCAAACAAATAACAAGTCCTCTTCCATTCTGGAAGTTATCTTTGTAAAGAACTTTCAATTTGTTAAGATAGCTGATTTTGATGCAAATGCAAATCTAAGTTCTTCAGATTCATAAGCTTCTCCAAACCCGCTGAAATTCCTCCACAAAGCTTGTTCAGTGATAAGTTAAGAGAAACTAACTGCTACAACTATCATTTTGGAATAGTCTTCCCATGAATATGAATCATAATAAGTGATACGAGTTGTAGAGGCAGAGTCTAAGCCATCTCTTGATTACTCTGTGTTTGAAGGTAAACACCTACAAAAGCTAACAACATTCACATTTTTTTTTGCTAAATGTAGAGACTAAAAAGCACAAGTACAACACAACACTTGAAATAGGATTAGACACACAAGACTCAACAAATCAAATGAAACAATGTTTGTGACCTTGGGGAATTGAGTTGGTTGAATGCATCCCCTTATCACAATGTTCTAAAGAAAAAGTACTCTTATGTTACGTTATTTTCTCGATTTCAGATTGAATTGTGAATTTCTAAAGTTCTCTGCCCGCGAATAATTCTTGTTAGACTTTCACAACCTTATTGTGGATAGATTTGTTTCTCTGATCTGACCCATATCTAGAATAGAGACAGAGCCAAATGTAGTGTAGGAAGCAAATGCCCAGCCAAAACAAATATAAGTATAAACAGAAATGAAACCACAAACTTGGCCCTTTATTACCTCTAGGGAGAAACAACTCCAAACTACCCTTAAATGCATCGAAGGGATCATCACAAGGGCAGATCAAAAGGTGTGTCAGTTGGACAACAGTTGACAAGCACCCATGGACTGACCCCAACTAATCAAAAACAAAACTAAGATTGTCTAGATATGCAACATGAGTTGGTTGAACATCTTTATTCAATATGTCTTTACCAAAGTCATTACAATAGAGAACATACCATTGAAAAACGATTGTTTTAGTGCATACAATGATTACCTCTTCAGCAAGGAAGCGAGCTTCTGGGCATAGACCTAAATCTAAGACAACCTGCAAGAGAACAAATTTAGCTTGACTAACAATATAAGATGTAAATGAAGTTTCCTAACTGAAAAATAAATAGGTGAGCTCCAAAACATAACATGTCAAACAATAGGAGCGAAGGAGACTAATTGTGACATTCAGAGTCAAATTTTTTCATGGTACTTGTCCTCTGTTACTCTGCATTTTGAAATTTTAGATGAATTAGCCAAGTCTCTTGACTTCACATTTGAATTAGCTCTGCTACAGAGTCTATACTCTCCACTATTGTTCAGATAGCTGATTTTGATGCAAATCTAAGTTCTTCAGATTCATAAGCTTCTCCAAACCCACTGAAATTCCTCCACAAAGCTTGTCCAGTGATAAGTTAAGAGAAACTAACTGCTGCAACTATCATTTCGGAATAGTCTCCCCATGAATATGAATCATAATAAGTGATACCAGTTGTAGAGGCAGAGTAAGAGTCGAATTGTAGAGGCAGAGTAAGAGTCGAGATTTGCAGAGTAAGCGTCGAGAATTCGTCTTTTACTTCAGTGTCAAAGATCTAGTGTTCTTTCCAGAATACTTGATGTTCAATATTATTGTTATTGATTTGTTATAGTGTTCTTTCTGGTCGGTCGCTTTGTTTCAATCGATATCATTTTATATTCATCTCTCACCTTGAGATCTTGACAATCTAGAAAACAAATATAATTTCATGGAGTTCAGATCCCCTAAAATTGTTCTCTCACTGTAACTGCTCTCATCGAATGAATCAACACAATCTATACCACTTGCACCACCTTTACCAGAATTACTGAGAAATTTAACATGATAAAGTTTATACAAAATATAGAAGGGCCAAACCAAAGCGCCCCATGTCCCTGTTGTTGATCAGCACAAATCACTGAAAGAAGGAATGATCTTCGTCTGATTATGTGAAGGCACCAGAGTTGAACTTTATTCTATGTGATCAGCAGTTGAATTTGATGGTTGTATCAAGAGTGAAACAATTAATAGTAAACGTAAAACTTGATCCCAAAAAAGGTATTAGATTTGTCCCCTGTCCCCTCCAACTTTGAATAGAGTATATGTCCCCATCAGCTTTAGTAATTTTAACCATAAATAAATAAATAAAAATTTGGTTGTTCCTTGTGTGCTCAATCAGCTTTCTGGTTTGTGTAATGATTGACATGTCTCTGCAAAAGACAGAAAGTAAGACTCGACTCTTAAGTAAGACTCAACTCTTACTCTGCAAAGTATGAGAAGCTAATTTTAGCTGATTTCGTGAGTTCGGGCAGTCCAGCGAGTCATATGACAGTCCAGTGAGTGGTGAGCAATATAAATTGGGGTCTTACTTGACATGATAATAGATCAATTTTAGTTGATTTCGTGAGTTTGTGCAGTCTATCGAGTCATATGACAGTCCAGTTAGTGGTGAGCAATATAAATTGGGGTCTTATTTGACATGATAATATATCAATTTTAGTTGATTTCGTGAGTTCGGGCAGTCTAGCGAGTCATATGACAGTCCAGTGAGTGGTGAGCAATATAAATTGGGGTCTTAATTGACATGATAATAGATCAATTTTAGCTGATTTCGTGAGTTCGGGCAGTCCAGCGAGTCATATGACAGTCCAATGAGTGGTGAGCAATATAAATTGGGGTCTTAATTCACATGATAATAGATCAATTTTATCTGATTTTGTGAGTTCGGGTAGTCCAGCGAGTCATATGACAGTTCAGTGAGTGGTGACCAATATAAATTGGGGTCTTACTTGACATGATAATAGATCAAATTTAGCTGATTTCGTGAGTTCGGGCAGTCCAGCAAGTCATATGACAGTCCAGTGAGTGGCGAACAATATAAATTGGGGTCTTACTTGACATGATAATAGATCAATTTTAGCTGATTTCGTGAGTTCGGGCAGTCCAGCGAATCATATGACATCCTCCCATGTTTGTATTCCTGAAAAATATAGCCGTGTGAGAAGAGTGTTGAAGTTATTTTTTAAGATGTTTATACTTTGAACTCACCCCTTACAAAATTGTCTTTTTCATAAAGTTCATCTCGGTGATCTATGCGACTATTTAATGAATGATTAGTTGGGTACTATTTGTATAGCATTGTGGTAAAACCTTTTTGGAAGCATTAACATTTCTAAGGCAGTTAGGTTTACATTCGAAGGAGTCCTGATGAAATATATCAGTTGGAGGTCAAATTTGTTTAACTGCTCAATAGCCATCAGATCCTTAAGGAAAATAAACATTCATATGAAACAAGGCACGAGATAAACATCCATATAAGACACATGGGAAATGAACAGAATTTGAATCCATGATTTATTTCTATTGTTGGTCACTTCTCTTTGCTTCAATGCTTTGAATTTTTAATGTTGGGTATGTATCAAAATGCAATACAATTATTCAGATTTATTATACAATATGAAGGACTGTATACTGTCTTAGTTTAGTAATCAATATCAAGCAATACATATTTTATTTATGGATATATATGTTTTATTTATATTTCTATATATTTAAAATTTGTTGATGTATGTTTATGTTTTATTTATGTATTGTATACATTTTATTTATCATTACTTATTTATTTATGTATATTTGATTTATTAATATGTATATATACATTTTATTTATTTATTTACATATATTATGTAAAATTATATTTATACACATTTAGATTTTATTTATGTATGCTTATATTTTATTTACATATATATATACATATACATATTTTATTTAATTATATATTTTTGTATATGCTTTTTATGAATGCATGTGTATATATTTTATTTACATATGTATATATTTGTAATGTCCTAAATTTGATCATAGAGCAAAAACACCACCATAATTTTTTTGTGACATTAATGTATGAACCGTAGTAGCAAAAATATTTTGGGGAAAAAATTGGCAAAACATAAGTATAATATTTTTTGAAAAAATTATATACTAAATACATCAAATACAGCAAGAGTACTAGATGACCATAGTCATCAAGAAATCCACGAAAGTCATGTCCCAATGAGAATACATGCAAAGGGGACCCAAGATACAACCCTACCTACAAATACCACAATCAAGAAAGAAACCATCTAGCCCTAACACAAAACTAAACATTTTGATCCTCATGGAGAGTCTAAAGAAAAGTTTGACTTTTATCTTGATCTAACTAACCCCATTCCAACACGTTCCATGCCCCCTTCCTCCATCAAGAATTTGTTTCATAAATCACCTTCCTCCAACCCAACTCATAGAATTTCTCCAAAACCTTAAGAATATCCCAAGCCTCCATTCTCTCTCAAACCATTTTGTTTACGTTACTTTTCTTTATTTTTTAATCTTTGTTATTTCTCTATCTCGTTATATGTGTCTATCTCTCCTTCACCATGTTTCATCATTTATTTTTCTCTTTTTATATCTTTTTTTCTTTAATAAGTGTGTATTATTTTTATATTATTTTTTTATTTATCTTTTATTTTTAATATCTATTTGTATTTCTTAAATCCTTTTCTTTTGTATTTTCATTTTTTCTCCTTATTTTTTTGCATGTCTCACCCTAGCATGACACCCCATTCTCGACCCCAACTTGGAAAAATGTAAGACCAAGGTAAGGTGGGTTAGGTGTTGGGTTGGGTCGCATGGATACCCCTGAGTCAACAAAAGAAAGAAATAGAGGTCCATATTTGTGTGTCTCTCACCCCAACATGACACCCATTCTCGACACCAACTTGGCAAGATGTAAGACTAAGGTAAGGCGGGTCACGTGTTGGGTTGGGTTGTAGGGACACCCTTTAGTCAACAAAACAAAAGAGAAATCCATAATTGTTTATCACTTTTGAAAGGAGTTTATGTGTCTTTCTTGTGCGTCTCTCACCCCAACATGACACCCATTCTTGACCCCAACTTGGCAAAATGTAAGACCAAGGTAAGGTAGGTTAGGTGTTGGGTTTTGTTGCAGGAACAACCTTTAGTCAAAAAAAAAAGAGAAATCCATATCTTTTTATCACCTTTGAAAGGGTTTTATGCGTCTTTTCTTGTGTGTCTCTCACCCCAGCATGAAACCCATTCTCGACTCCAACTTGGCAAAATGTAAGACCAAGGTAAGGTGAGTTAGGTGTTGTTTTGGGTTACAGGGACACCCTTTAGTCAACAAAAAATAAGATCCATGCCATTTTATTGTCTTTTAAAGGGATTTGTGTGACTTTTCTTGTGTGTCTCTCAACCCAGTGTGACACCCATTCTCGACTCCAACTTGGCAAAATTTAAGACCAAGATAAGGTGGGTTAAGTGTTGGGTTGGGTTGTAGGGACACCCTTTAGTCAACAAAAAAAAGAGAAATCTATACCTTTTATCATCTTTGAAAGGGGTTTGTGTGTCTTTTTTTGTGTCTATCACCTCAACGTGACACCCATTCTTGACCCCAACTTGGCAAAATGTAAGACCAAGATAAGGTTGGTTAGGTGTTAGGTTGGGTTCCAGGGACACCCTTTACTCAATGAAAAAAGAGAAATTCATACATTTTATTCGTCTTTGAAAGGGGTTTGTGTGTCTTTTCTTATGTCTCTCATCACAGCATGACACCAATTCTAGACCCCAACTTGGCAAAGTGTAAGACCAAGGTAAGGTAGGTTAGGTGTTGGGTTGGGTCACAAGGATACCCCTTAGTCAACAAAAGAAATAAGGAGAGAAAATTGAGAGAGGGGGGGAAAGAGGGACAAAGAGAAAAAGAGATTTATGCAGGTATGGTGCCAAAGGGAGAGACTTGCAAGTGTGAGTGGGGGTGAGAGGGCGAGACTTGAGAGATAGGTAGTGAGAGGGAGTGTGAGAGAGGGAATGGGAGAGAGGGAATGGGAGAGAGAGGGAGTGTTAGTGAGAGACCTGAGAGAGGGAGAGGGTATGGGAGGGAGTGACTTGAAAGAGGGAGAGAAAGAGGGGGATGGAGTGACAGGGACTTATCTAGGTATGGTGGGAGGGATAGATAGAGAGGAGGGAGAGAGAGAGAGAGAGTTACCTAGGTAGGTTGCCAAATGGAGAGACATGAGAGAGAGGGGATGGGAGGGAGAGACTTTAGAGAGAGGGAGAGAGAGGGAGTGGGAAAGAGAGGGAGGGAGATAGAGAAAGATAGATAGAGGGAGCGAGTGAGGGAGGGTGGTAGGGATTGATTAAACAAGAGGTGAGTGGAAAGAGGGAGAGGGTAGATAGGGACAATTAGAGAGGGTAGGAGAGATGGAGGGAGGGAGAGGTGAGATGCATAGATAGAGAGTCCAATTGATAGTGGTTGATGGTTGAGGGGTTAGGGTCGATGGTAGTTGGTATTGACTTGAGGGTATAGGGTAGAAGGTTTAAGGGTTTAGGGTTGAGGGTTGAGGGTTGAGGGTTGAGGGTTTAGGGCATAGGTTTGAGGGTATATGGTTGAAGGATTAGGTTGAGGGTCTAATGTAAAGGGTAGAGAGTATAAGGGTTGAGAGTTTAGGGTTTAAGCATTAAGAGTTGAGGGATTAAGGGTCGAGGGTTGAGAATTGAGGGTTGAGGGTTTAATATATAGGTTAGAGGGTATAGGGTTTGAGGGTTTAGGGTTTAAGGGTTGAGGGTAGAGGATTGAGGGTATATGGTTGAGGGTTGAGGGATTAGGGTTGAGGGTCCAATGTATAGGGTAGAGGGTATAGGGGTTGAGGGATTATGGTTTAAGGGTAGAGGGTTGAGGGTTTAAGGGTTGAGGGATTAAGGGTTGAGGTAGAGCATTTTCTTGGATTTAAGGGTTTAAGGGTTAAGGGATTAGGGTTTAGGGTAGAGGGTATTGGGTTGAGGGTAGAAGGTTAAGGGTTAAGGGTTTACGGTTTACAGTTTAGGATTAAGTGTTTAAGGGTTTAAGGTTCGAGGGTTTAGGGTTGATGGATTAGGGTAGAGAAGATGGATAGAGAGATGGAAGGAGAAGTGAGATAAAGAGAAGGAGAGAAGAGGATGGAGGGACATAGATATATGAGGGTTTAGGATCCAATGTATAGGGTAGAGGGTTGAGAATAGAGGGTATAGGGTTGACAACCTATAGGGTTGATGGATTAGGGTATTGGGTTGAGGGATGAGGGTTGAGGGTACATATGGTTGAAGGATTGGGTTTGAGAGTCCAATGTATAGGGATTAGGGTATTAGGGTTGAGGGTTTAGGGTTTGAGGGTTGAGGATTGAGGGATTAATGGTTGAGGGTTTAAGGTTGAGGGTTTAATGTATAGGGTAGTGGGTAGAGGGTAAAGGGTTTAAGGGTTGAGGGTTGAGGGTTTAAGGTCGAGGGTAGAAGATTGAGGGTATAGGGTTGGGGGATTAGGGTTGAGTGTCCAATGTATAGGGTAGAGGGTATAGGGGTTGAGAGATTAGGGTTTAAGGGTTGAGGGATTAAGGGTCAAATAGCATAAAATAATTTCATTTAGCACCAGGCAAACTAAGGAGGAAGGGCACCCCCTTCTTGAAATGCTTGGTGATTTTGTAGATTTTGTAGTGAGTGTTTATTTTAAGTGTAGTGTCCCTCTGTTTTGGCTTCCCATGACAATCAAATAAGTTGTTTAATCATGATGTACTGTGATTTCGTTGGTTATTGTCTTATTGTATTTGTGGTGGATTTCAAAAAATTCATTACCTTGTGTAATCAATGAATTAAGTTAAAATTTGAATTATAGAACAATTTAAATAAAGAGGGAATTTAAATAAGAATTATATAAATTAATGTTAAGAAATATGAAGTATATAGTAATTAATAAATAATTAAATTAAATTATTGTTTTTTTTTAATAAGATGCATGTAGCTTATATAGATTAATATATATAAAAGAGTTAACAAAACATGACTAATTGTCATCTAATATTTGGCAATGCACTTTCAAGAGTTTGATTATATAGACAACTTCAGTTATATGCTAGCTCCTTCCTATCAACAGTATATGAGGTATTAGTGTAAGAACGAGTCCAAGACAAAACATGTCCCTCATAGCATGTTGACTCATCATACTCTTGACATACATCACAAGGCTTGGTACATTACAAGGCTGGCTCAAACAAAACTTGTGCATATATGATTTGAAAAAATGTCTTTACTCAAAGATGATTAATTCTTGCAGAAGTGTATCTTCCTTCATTGTTGCAATCAAATCATTACATTTAAATTTTTTCCCCTCACACCCCAGATTAGCAAGCCTATTCATTATTTTATTTCCTTCTTGATAAATATGTGATATATACACATCTTGAAAATATTGTTGGAATGATGGATGCACATGTGTCCTTTATGAAGCTACAGTCTTCAATGGAGGACCTTTTGCTGGGAAGAAATATTCAACCACACAAAAAGTATGATAATGGCATTCAAAATAGAGATTCTATTATGATGATCTAGATATATTACAAAGAGTACATATGCCTAATTATATAGGCAAGTGCTAAACCTAGAATGCAAAGGATGTTGCCAAGTGTTCAAATCACACTTCATGTGACAACAAGAAACCCTAACCAACTACCTAGGGAATGATAACAAGATGGAGATAAGTTCTAGAAAAGACAACTCATCTTCTAGAAGGGAATCTTATCTCAACAACATTATTAAATGATTAAATGCAACCTAGGACTAATATGATTAATTAAGATCTAAGTTAACTTATGCTAGTGTAATAAATAATTAATTACACTAACACCCCCCTATAACTGAAACTTAGGGAGGAAAAGAAAATGCGATGATTATGCATGATGATGATGGGTCCTGACTGATGGCCATTTTAGGTACCCATGTACATAGAAAGAAAATGCAACTAATCTCCCACAAAACGAGAAAAGGGGAAAACCCAGTGGGAAAAAAACCCCTCTCCAAAAAAGGAGATAAAATGCAAAAGGTGATGATTGCAGGACTCAACATCATCCCCCCAAGGACAACAATCATCACATGGATACAATAAAATCAATGGCCTCCCATAGGAGGGAAATAGAGATACAATATAGCCCCCCCAGAAAATATGATCACCTGCAAAAAAGGTAAGTGTATGTAGACAAAACATGATCCAATGTCGACAAACAACTTGTCTCCCTTTCGAAAGAAACAAAACTAGGTGCAAGTGCAGAGATGCTTCCCATTCTGGATAGGAATTGAAGGAAGGAAGGATGGATATGAATGTTGATGATGTCTCTGAAAGCTAATCATGTGTCCCCTCACCTGATGAAGATGAAGATGCCACAACCCACTCAGGTACATACCCAATTAGTGTAGAAGGTGACAAATTAGGATGATACAGAAACTGATGTTGAACATGATCCAAAGACTGCATTATGATGTTCCTTCAATCGAAGGAATAGATGGAGACTTGATTGCCCCCCATAATGAAATGTCCTCAAAACCAATAAGAGAAGAATGAAGCCAATCCAATGGTAGATGCAGAAGAGACTTCGATGAAGATGGAGGAAGTCTCATATATGAAATCTCTAAAGAGAAACCAAGTGCCCCCAAGATAGTCTTAGGATTCCCAATTAAGGTTGAGACAATGAAATGTGGAGACTCAAGGGAACTCTCCAAAGTAGGATCTAAATAGAGGAGTCATATCCCCTCAAGAATGTCCTCCAAACCTATAGAAATAGCCAAGTCAGTGATACTTGAAACAAAGCCATCTTGTGATGTCAAGTCTAGAAAACAGAGTGTGTCCTGATGAATGATGATGATGGAATCCTCAATCAATGACTCTGGACAAGGAATCATTGAATGTGAAGGGATACCAATACTCTCTGATGGAGAAGAAGGATCATTTGAAGCAACCTTGCCAACCTCTTCGAAAGATTCAAGACAATCCAAAGAAACAACCTCCTGCATAGCAATATCATCATGGGGTACTTGATCTGAAACCTGACATTATGAATCATGACCATCAGGGAAGGGTGGAGTGGTTGAATCTCCATATATCTCCCAAATCTTAGTCCAAAGGATGTGAGGACTATCACAACGATCAGTAGAACTCAAAACATCACAATCAACTTGCATTGAAATGATCTCTAAGATAGTGTATCTACTGCAACTCCAAGTAAACTCATGAATACCTTCACTCGGATGGGGAACTATACCAAATAGGTGTGGCAACAATGCAAGTGATTGGAGATGGTGGAGGATCCCATCCTACCATTGTTTATAGTTTCTCGTGTGCAACATAGTCAAAGAAGGATAATATGCAAGCCCCATAATGTACAAACAAATTTCTCCAAAAATACAAAGACAATGACCTTTAGCAACAAATAGAAACTTCCAAAACTGATATGCAATTGAAGTGATGCCACCCAAAACAAAAAACCTTTTCCCAAGCTTCAGGATATCCAAGTTATTGAACAAATGCACCAAATTGAACAAAACCAATGCAAGAGTACCTGGAGCTAAAAATGATCAAAGTGAATGGATGGATGAAAAGAGCTTTGAATTACCTTCCTGATGCCACTGGGATTACTAAATTTTGATCAACGGTTGCAATGATATGAGCCTTTATGTCCAAACTAGGGTTTTGACTTAAGTTGACTGTAGAATATTCTAGATGCAAAATCTTTAAAAAAAAATTCTACCACTAAAAAGTAGACATCGAGACCTTTCCAACAGTATATCATTTTTGGATTTTCAATACCATATGCGAAAGATATGGCCTCCAAAAGATTACTGTAGAAATAGACCTGCTCAGACTAAACAGGTGCAAAAAATAAGAACCTGGGGGCAAAAAAAATGGAGCCCTTGGTTGTTGATAGGACTGTGGGTAGAAGATCTGTAAAAAAAAAAGACCGCCGTTGGGCGGAGTAGGCGGTGTCGGGGTAGCGCCGCTGGGAACAAGTGGGGGCCCTGGTCACTGAGGTGATCATCGCTGGGGCCAAGAGTGAACGTCGGGACAAATGTCAGTGGACCGTCGATGTGCGGTCGGTGGGAGCACCGTCAGCAGAAGGATGGCCAATGGGAGGGCATCGAAGAAAGGACAAGCAAGGTTGTCAGTGATGACGCCGGATGACGATAGCCGAAGGGATATGGCCAGCCGGTCGGAGTCTCAAATGGCTCTCGGTGTGAATATGTCCAAATCAAACGAATGGGCAGGCAATCTATAGGTTTTGAGGCCTTCTGAGCATAATGGAGAGGTCAGATAGAGCCTGATCTGTGCAAGAAAACAACTTGGTCCCCGGGTAGAACCAACTAGCTTGCAAAGAAAACCCTCAAGCCTGCAAAGAATCTCACTAGCCAAACTTTCTTGATCCTAGGATTAACCTTCACTGGAATAGATCTGATACTATGCTGGAATGATGGATGCATAGGTGTCCTTGATGAAGTTGTAGTTTTCAATGGAGGACCTTTTCCAAGAAGAAATATTCAACCACACAGAAAGTATGATAATGGCATTCAAAATAGAGATTTTGTTATGATGATCTAGATATATTACAAAGAGTACATATGCCTAATTATATAGGCAAGTGCTAAAAATAGAATGCAAAGGATGTTGCCAAGTTTTCAAATCACACTTCATGTGACAACAAGGAACCCTAACCAGCTACCTAGGGAATGATAACAAGATGGAGATAAGTTCTAGAAAAGACAACTCATCTTCTAGAAGGGAATCTTATCTCAACAACATTATTAAATGATTAAATGCAACCTAGGACTAATATGAATAATTAAGACCTAAGTTAACTTATGCTAGTGTAATAAAGAATTAATTACACTAACAAATATTACATCAATAACCATGCTCTCATTCAAATATAGTAGAGACTCCAATTAAAAAGACTTTTTAATTTACAAGCATTTATAATAATCAAAAATCACCCTCGATATGCACCTTGTTTAAGCCCAAGTCCCTTTCCAAATACAAGCCCTGTAGTAAAGCTTTTACCTTTTCCATATTATTTGCGCCTTCTTCCAATTTAAGTCCTTGTGCCACTAACAAACAACCATTAGAGCCATGAATACATACACCCACACCCGACAAACCCGAATTACTTTTACAAGCCCCATAAAAATTTAGCTTACCAAACCCTGGGGCATGAGGAGACCACATCACCCTAGATCTGCTCTTTTTACCCAAACTTAGATCTTGATTTTCCCCAAAGATTGACTTTGAAATGAAGTCCCAATTACACAGAATCCAATTATCCCAGGAAGAAAATGTAGATGAAAGGATTTTGTTATTTCTAACAAAAGAGTTTACAACTTATGAAATTTTCTTTTCCAATTTGAAGAGGAGTTGCTACAGGGAATGTACTTACTTTCGAAATATCCCTCTATTCTGCTCCCACCATATGCACCATATAACTAATGAGGGAAATATTTTTCATATGCAAGCAAAAAAGGAATTTTCATATAAAACATGCCAACTCAAGAAAAAGATCCAATAATGAATTAGGTAAAGGAAATTGAATGTTTAGCTTTAACCTTATAAAGTTCCAACATTCTTGCACTACTTTATAGCTAACAAAAAGATGATCTATAGTTTCATCAACATCTTGACATAAAACACAAAGGAATCTGCAATACCCAATCTTTTCAACCTGTCACTTGTCAATATATGTTTCTTAAGAGAAAACCAAGTGAAACTACCTACCTTAGGGAGAGTCATCGAATTCCAACAAAAGGAAAAGGCTTTGTGAGATTGGGACTAGAAAGAACTTGCAATGATTGACTTGTACCCCTCCCTTATTGAATAGTTACCATCCTTTGCAGGAGCCCAAATTAATCTATCTGTTGTCCTTGAGAAGAAGACTTCTCTTTTTTCTAGTTCCCTCTTTATAATTGACTCTTGAATAGAAAAAATATTTTAAGCAGAAAAAGATTTCCATGAAACTTTCCTTGTGTGAATATCAGTTGCAGCTACATAATCTTTTAAATTGGTGCCCCAAATCTCCGAAAAAACTTGAACCAAAGGTTGTAGTTCTAGTTGTAATACCCTGCCACGAAACCCTAGAGGAAGTTACAACCACTGTGGAAGCGAACAATTTTTTTTTCTTAAAAGTGCATTATTAACAAGGAAGATGCACAACACTCTCGCAACAACCTCTAAGGCATGTGACAATATTAGACCTAAAACCATAACATGTACATTAATCACATAAAGAATTTAACTAATTACCAACCAGAATTAAAATACATACATACACAACATTTAAATTACAACACATAGAATAAAATATATCAAGTTCTAGTTTACATTAATTTACAAGATTACAACACTCATTCCCAAAATGAGGTAGATCATAACTAACTATTAAAATTTACAAGATTCCTCCTCGAATACAATTGAGGAGAAATTTAATTACAAATGTCAACTGAAATATAATGCATCAAGAGAATAGAATGAAACAATTGGCATCCACGAACTCTCCTCCTGGAAGACCTCACCATCACAAACTGAAGATCAAGGGGACCCAACAGTGTAGGGCGCACATTCCTCCCAACCAAGTGGTACCCGAAGGCCCACCCCCCATGCTAGGATACAATAACAAAGATACAAGATCTACTCTACTACCACTAGACACAAGCTGATACCACAATGAACTTAAAAAACACAAGAAAAATTCTAATTCAAAGGATACAATGCTACCAAAGTTAAATATCCAGTTACACCAATGAACCATACATACTGCTAACCTAGTAGAAGTGTCACCACAAAGGTACATGAGTTACCCAATAGATCTTACTAGATCTTGACCCCCATCCAGAATCACTCTCCTACTGACAACACTCGGAACATAACCCCTCCAAACAAGGAGAATACAATAACCAAAACTACTCCATACAAAGGAGACAAGACACCCTCGTTCGTGGAAACCAGGTAACACACTAGAAAAAATGGCAAACAAACTGTCCAAGGTAATTACAAAAGACCATACCATAAAATACAACCCCCAACATTAACATACCTCAATTGGATGACTTACACAACATCATCTATTACTTCAATTCAATAACCCCAAATAACTACTGAAGAAAACACACATTCTTAAGGAAATTTAAACTGAGACAAATCTATCCTTCGGATCTACTAAATCTAATTTAATTACAAGAATTTTAATAATACATTTTTCAAATCATCTAACTAAAATCAATTTCATTTTCAAATAATACGAAAAAAAAATCTATTTATTAAATTCAATTCTTTAATTACTTATAAAGCAAATCTCCTCATTTTAAACCAATCACTTTAAAAATCATCCAATCATACTTTTAAATTCACCATAATAAAATTATTCATAAGAAAATAATATAAATTCATATATATATATATATATTAAAAATATATTTAACTATATATATGTGTATATACAATTGTTCCATGTATATACATCCATATATATATATATACTTAATTATTTTAAGCCAACCTATAAATAACACATATATAAATATATATATATATAATAAGTATCTAAAAAAAAAATGGAACTGCTAATATTGGCTTATGCCTCTTTTCTCAGTGGATGAAGCATACATTAAATATTTTTCATCACTATTGTTTTCGTGGAGGCACAACTATAAACATACGATCATCCCCTTTAATTTGGGAGCAACCATAGAGAAGGGGAGGCAACACTGGCTGCCTCCTCACCCACACCTTCCCCATGGGGGCCGGTGGATGGGGAGGAAGCCAAGCGCTCCCCCCAATCCCTCCTTACACTTGCAATAAAATAAACACATTGAATATTAATTTCCTTCTCATGACAATACAAGCGATCCACAGAGATCGTCATACAGATGCATTTCAACATTTGTATACAGATTATATAGAAATATAAATGAAATTTTTTAAATACAATTAAATAGATATGTATATATTTTATATATATACATGTATGCATATATCATTGAATATATATATATGCATATATATATATATAATATATACATATATATATATACATATAATATATACATATATATAAAGAGTCCAAGACATATATTTAATTGGGAAAATTATTTTTCCAAAAAGATCAGATACATGAAATTTTCCAAATACACCCAAAAACCCACAGACAAGAAATAGAGACGAATTCCTCAAATAAACACAAAGATTTCGTAAATCTATCTAGACAATGATTCTTAAAAGAAAGAATTCTATAAAATCCATTCTATTTAAACATAGAAAACATTCCCGAGAAAACCCAAATTTTCAAAGAAACAATTTCCAACATAGGGTTCTCCTTCTAAATGGAGAATTTATAAAGACTCCATAAATCAAATATAAATATCAGAGGTTTGCTTCAGATAACAAAGTATTTTCACAAATTTCCTTCTACAGGAAATATTTATCCAACTCCCAAAAAAAACAATAATACAAATATCATACACAAGGAGGATTTCACAATTTTCCCAGAGGTTTACGATTTCCCAGCCAAACAAAGTAATTAAAAATAAATAAAATTTAAATAATATTCTTCTATAGGAAGTTCTTTGCAATACAAATAAGATTTTTCCCCAATTTTAATAGGAAGATTTTCGAATCTAATCCTACAAAGATTTATAAATTTCTCTAAATTGTTTTCTTCTAGGTTTTTCTTTATTGTTTAACAATAATTTTCTATAGAGGCTCTCTAATTTCACTATAAAATCTTCTACATCAGCACTGAAATATTCACGGTACATTTTCAAACATAGAAGCCTTACAAATCTACAAAATAATTTTAAACATTCTACACAAATTATAAAAAAAAAATTATAGGTAATCTTTCTAAATTGCAAAATAATAAAATAGTTAAAGGAACTTGTAAACCAATGCTTCTTGAGTATTTAAATCTGGTGCAGAGCCTCCTCCATATCTTTAGGAAAAGCTTCCAGAAAACCATGGATTCCTCCAAGAAATTTTATTTCCCGAGCACAAGAATAATTCCAACACAACAAGAAATTTCCAAACAACCTTCTAAAATGCAAGTATTCCCCAAACCATTTCTACATCCCAAAATATTTTTTAAAAATCTCCAGAACACAACAAAATTCCCTTTTTCCTCAAAATTCCAACCTGCAAAATATCTCGTGCCTTGTCATGAAGAAGCTTTCCGCTTCCTCACCCAAAGCCAAGTTTTATCTCCCATGAATTAATTTCCCCAACAAATTAATTAATTTTTCTAGCACTTGCTGGCAATTTCCAAAATATCTTTCAACAACCCTATTGGAATATAATCTTCTAATTAATCAAAACTAAATATTTTAATAATTAAAACATTTCCATTCAAATATAAACAATTTAATTAATTTAATTAATCAATAAATCAAATAATCCAAAGATTGATCTTTTTATTAATTAAATTCAATTTATTTATTTATTAATTCTAAAATCTCAACATTTAAAATAAGCATATTCTAATATTTAAATTTTTAACAATGAAATTCTCCAAACCTCTTTTAAAGCATTTTACCTTGATAGTATTAAGCAATAATAAACATAATTAAACAAACATGACTGACTAAACCTGACGACACACTGACGCTAGGGTGTAGAGCCGACACAAGTAACCTTGCTACTATCTCCCAATTAACTTTACCATTGGGTCAACACGCTCAAACCTGTGAAGCCACGTGGAGTCGATGTCATGTACTTGCAAACCTATAAATGAGGCATCAATAGCACATGTATATAAACATTATCATAAAAAACACTGTGAAGAGGAAATCATGGAATCTCAGGGTGCTCATAAGCGAGTGATGCAATTTTATCCCCTTCACCAATACACTTATCATGAATTGATAATTCCGACATAAATAAAATACCCATGTCTAATAACCATGTTATACCAAACCATCATTAGACTAATCAAGGACATGTCCAATATAACATCAAAGAAATTACATCAAATCACACATATAGTCCATGTCACTCTATAAATAGTGATCAAAATATCAAAGCATCGTAATCTAAACATAAGATAAAAATAGAGGGGTGTTACACTAGCACAAAATTAAGTGGTGGGAAGGCATTCCACAAGTCCTTCCAAAAATGAACCAACTCCCCATCATTAACCTCCCATGATAGATAAGGAAGAATAACCTCATGACACATAATGACAAAATTTCACATGACCGAGCCACATGGAGGATTTTCATTTGTAAATACCCTTTAAGAATTACTACTATCTAAATATTTATGTTGCATTATGGAACACCATTTTAGCTCAGATCTTTTATACATCCGCCATGATAACTTTGCACCTAATGCTAGATTTCTTGCAGATAGATTATGCAACCCAGCCCCACCAACATGTTTACTCATACACATATTATCTAAAGAGATTAAAGGAACATTCCTTTTTTATCAATATTGCCCCTCCATAAAAAACTTTTGATAATTTTGTCAATGCTTTTAATTATGCAGTCAAGAGCTTTCAAAACAAGGAAATAATTTGGGATGGAAGCTAAAATCGATCTGATCAACATAATGCGTCCCGACAATGACAACCATCTAGCTTTCCAAGACATAATTCTTGACTTGTGTCGATCAATGATTTTTTGCTAATATTTGATTTTATCTTGTCCCATGAAAAAAAGAATGCCTATATAAGAGCTAGGTAATTCAACCAATTGAAAACCTAGTAAATCAACTATTCACTTTGAAACTAAAGAATTTGTGTTAAAAATGAAAATTTTGGATTTATCTGCATTTACTCGCTAACCTGAAACCAAAAAGTAATTCTCAAGAATTTATTTTACTTGCTTAACTTGCCAGAAGAGTTGATTCACCATATAAAAGGGTATCATCTACAAAAAGTGAGTTTGTTACAACAGTCTGGGTATTTGGAATCTCTATTCCATGCCAAAGCCCTTGATTATAACATTTCCAGATTGTCTTGCTCAAAGCCTCTGCCATTAAGATAAATAAGCAAGGAGACAATGGATCACCTTGTCTTACCCCTTGAGATTCACCGAAGAAACCAACTGGTGACCCGTTTACTAATACTAAAAATTTAGCCCCGACCAAACAAGATCTAATCCATTTACACCATTTATTGTTGAAACCAAACCTTTGCAATACTTAATTTAAAAAACCTAATTAACTTTTTCATATGCCTTCATCATATGATCAAGCTTAATAATAAAAGAAGGAATATTACTAGACTTAATAGAATGCAATAATTCATGTGCAACTAGTGTACCTTCTGATGTTTCTCCGCCAAGTACAAAACCCCCTTGTTTCGGAAAAATAACTCTTGAAATGAGAGGTTGAATTCTGAAATAAATTGCTTTTGTAAATATCTTGTAAATTGTATTGCATAAGGAGATTGGCCTAAATTCCGCAGATTTTTTTGGGGAATGCACCTTTGCAACAAAAGAAATATGTGTAGTATTGAATTTATTTAACATAATGCCTAAGCTCCTTGATTCCTCCAAGGTCATCAAAACATCAACACCTACAAATTCCCAACATTTTTGAAAAAAGAGTGATGTGTACCCATCAGGGCCCAGAGGCTTATTTGGAGCTAAAGAAAAAAGCACCTTCTTTACTTCCTCCAAAGTGAAAGGCCTCATTAACCAATTATTATCTTCCTTAGAAATCAATTTTGGAATACTCCCTAGTAGTTCCTCTTCCTTGTGTATAGATGACCTATCATTAGAACCCGAATTGGTTAATAATTTTTAAAAAAATCTAACACCTTCCTGTTGAATGTCCACTTCCGATGTAAGCAATTCATCTTTTGCTAAATGGTGAATTGAGAATATTGTTGAAGATGCCCTTTTAAGCTGCACTGAAGTATGGAATTTTTAGGTATTTTTATCCCCTTATTTCAGCCATAACTCTCTAGATTTTTCTCGCCAATAGTTTTCTTCTATTGCTACTAACTCAGCCTATTCCAATTGCAACTTATTTTGGTGCTCATATGTCTCTGCATCCAGCCCTTTGGCTATAATATTTTCATTAATTTCATATAGTTCCTTGAAGACTAGCTCCTTCTGATGAAAGATATTTTTAAAAACATGAATGTTCCAATGTTTGATTTTTGTTTTAACAAATTTTAACTCATTCCATAATTGAAGCATTCTAGATCCTGTAATAAAAGGATCAGAGACCCACCATTGATGTAACAACTACAAAAAATGTGGATGCTTGAGCCACATCTTCATAAAATTGAAGGAAGGTTTAGGCTTAAATGCAAAGTTGTTTGCTTCTATTTCTAGGGAAATAGCATAATGATCTGAGGCCACATAAGGCAATATTTGAGAGGTGAATATTTTTTTTCCCAAAAACCAATTAGGTGTGGCTAAAAATCTATCTAATCTTTCTTCTATGTGCAAGAAATATTTTCTTCTATTAGTCCATGTAAACAAACCATTTTCCAGCACAATGTCAATTAAGGCATTATCATTTATGAAGCTTGAAAAATCCTCCATCACTCTTGCTAGGGAAAAATACCTCATTTTTTCTCCCGCAAGGATACTATAGCATTTAAATCACCAGCTATATTGAACTTTTCATTTCTGATACTATCCAAAACATTTGATAAACTATCCCAAATTTGTCTCTTCTCCAAAGTTGTCGTAGGAGCATAAACATTGACAAGATGAAAATGCAAATCAAAATGTGAGACTTTCAAAAGTTGCCAATGTTTCTCATTACTAATCAGTTGCAAGGCAATTTTTTTTGGATCCCACAAAGTAATCATACCTCCCACAACACCTTGTGTTGGTGAATGAGATGAACTCCATCAATTCCATTTCCCAATTGAAGACTCAAACACTTTTCTGATGTTTTAGTTTCTTGAAGTAAAATCACATTTGCTCTACAAGCATCAATTTTTTGCTTGATTTGAGCTTTCTTGTTAGGGTCATTAATACCCTTGAAATTCCATGAAAATATCTTCATTGGATACGAGGAGAGCAACAAGATCTCCTTGGTCTTTTATTCCCTGATACAACCATGTTTTTATCTAGTGTAGCTTGTAAACCAGTAGTTATCGCCTCTTGCATTTTAGTGGCATAAGATTTGCTACCCCTTTTACGTGGTGTTTTGGAAGGAATTATCTGAGTAGAAGGTGTTTGTGAAATTGATAGATTTTTTGAATAATAAAAACCCCTAGAACGCTTAGCAGCCACATCTGCCTCCAAGCTAGAAGTTGCATTGAGAGATTCTTCAACATCTACAACCCCTTCTGGCTCAACAATCATAAATTAACTCATAACTCCATCTGTATCAAAATCCATCAAGTTGACTTGATCCATATTAATTTTTTCATTTATAACATCATCTGCAACTTCCTCAATAAGCTCTAAGCCAACTGATACTAATACTTTATCCAAAAAATCTTCAAGACCCTGAATGCCTTCTGAAATTTGTGGATGCAAATTTGACCCCAAAGAAAGATAATTATAAATTCTACACAAATTATAAATTCTTTTTTATCTAGGAAATCTTTCTAAATTGCAAAACAATAAAAAAGTTAAAGAATCCTGTAAACCAAAGCTTCTTGAGTATTTGAATCGATTGCAGAGCCTCCTCCATAGGTTCAGGAAAAGCTTCCAGAAAACCATGATTCCTCCAAGAAATTTGATTTCCCGAGCACAAGAATAATTCTAACACAACAAGAAATTTCCAAACAATCTTCTAAAATGCAAGTATTCCCCAAACAATTTCTACATCCCATATTCTTTTTTAAAAATCTCCAGAACACAGCAAAATTCCCTTTTTCCCCAGAATTCCAACCTAGAAAATATCTCATGCCTTTTTCATGAAGAAGCTTTCCGCTGCCTCACCCAAAGCCAAGATTTATCTCCCAGGAATTAATTTCCCCAACAAATTAATTAATTTTTCGAACACTTCCTGGAAATTTCCAAAATATCTTTCAACAACCCTGTTGGAATATAATCTTTGAATTAATCTAAATTAAATATTATAATAATTAAAACATTTCCATTCAAATATAAAAAATTTAATTAATTTAATTAATCAATAAATCAAATAATCCAAAGATTGATCTTTTTATTAATTAAATTAAATTTATTTATTAATTCTAAAATATCAACATTTAAAATAAGCTCATATTCTAATATTTAACTTTTTAACATTGAAATTCTCCAAACCTCTTTTAAAGCATTTTACCTTGATAATATAAAGCAATAATAAACACAATTAAACAAACATGACTGACTAAACCTAATGACACACTGAGGCTAGGCTGTAGACCTGACAGAGGTAACCTTGCTACTATCTCCGAATCAACTTCAGCATTGGGTCGACACGCTCAAACCTGTGAAGGCAGGTGGATTCGATGTCATGTACTTGCAAATCTGTAAACGAGGCATCAATAGCACATGTATATAAACATCATCATAAAACACACTGTGAAGAGGAATTCATTGAATCGTAGGGCACTCACAAGCGAGTGATGCAATTATGTCCCCTTCACCAATACACTTATCACGAACTGACAATTCCAACATAAATAATATACTCATGTCTAATAACCATGTTATACAGAACCAACATTATACTAATCAAGGACATGTCCAATATAACATCAAATAAAGTACATCACATCATATATATAGTCCACGTCGCTCTATAAATAGCGATAAAAATATGAAAGCATCCCAATATGAACATAAAAGAAAAATAGAGGGGTGTTACACTAGCACAAAATTAAGTGGTGGGAAGCCATTCCACGAATATTTCCAAAAATTAACCAACTCCCCATCATTAACATCCCATGATAGATAAGGAAGAATAACCTCGCTACACATAATGATAAAATTTCACATGACCGAGCCACATGGAGGATTTTCATTTGTAGATACCCTTTAAGAATTACTACTATCTAAATATTTATGCTACATTATGGAACACAATTTTAGCTTAGATCTTCTTTACATCCACCGTGATAACTTTGCACCTAATGCTAGATTTCTTGCAGATAGATTATGCAACCCAGCCCCACCAACATATTATCCAAATAGATTAAAGGCACTTTCCTTTTTTATCAATATTTCCCCTCCATAAAAAACTTTTGATAATTTTTTCAATGCTTTTAATTATGCAGTCAAGAGCTTTCAAAACAAGAAAATAATTTGGGATGGAAGCTAAAAACGATCTGATCAACATAATATGTCCTGAAAATGACAACCATCTAGCTTTCCAAGACATAATTATTGACTTGTGTCGATCAATGATTTTTTGCTAGTATTTTATTTTATCTTGTTCCATGAAAAAAGGAATGCCTAGATAAGATCTTGGTAATTCAACCAATTGAAAGCCCAGTGCATCAACTATTTGCTTTGAAACTAAAGAATTTGTGTTAAAAATGAGAATTTTGGATTTATCTACATTTACTCAGTGACTTGAAACCAAAGAGTAATTGTCAAGAATTGATTTTACTTGCTTAAATTCTAGAAGAGTTGATTTTCCATATAAAAGGGTGTCATCTGCAAAAAGTGAGTGTGTTACAACAGTTTGGGTATTTGGAATCTCTATTCCTTGCCAAAGCCCTTCATTATGACACTTCCAAATTGTCTTTCTCAAAGTCTCTGCCATTAAGATAAATAAGCAAGGAGACAGTGGATCACCTTGTCTAGCCCCTTGAGATGCACTGAAGAAACCAAATGGTGACCCATTTACTAATACTAAAAATTTAGCCCTGGACAAACAAGAGCTAATCTGTTTACACCAATTATTGTTGAAACCAAACCTTTGCAATAATTGAATTAAAAAACTTGATTAACTCTTTCATATGCCTTCATCATATGATCAAGCTTAATAATAAAAGAAGGAATATTACTGGACTTAATAGAATGCAATACTTCATGTGCAACTAGTGTACCTTCTAATGTTTCTCTGCCAAGTACAAAACCTCCTTGTTCTGATGAAAGAAATCTTGAAATAAGAGGTTGAATTCTGAAAGAAATTGCTTTTGTAAATATCTTATAAATCATATTGCGTAAGGAGATTGGCCTAAAATCCATAAATGTTTTCAGGGACTGCACCTTTTCAACAATAGAAATATGTGTAGTATTGAATTTATTTAACATAATGCCTAAGCTCCTTGATTCCTTCAAGGTCATCAAAACATCAACACCTACAAATTCCCAACATTTTTTAAAAAGAGCGATGTGTACCCATCAGGGCCCGGAGCCTTATCCAGAGCTAAAGAAAAAAGCACCTTCTTTACTTCCTCCAAAGTGAAAGGCCTCATTAACCAATTATTATCTTCCTTAGAAATCAAATTTGGAATACTCCCTAGTAGTTCCTCTTCCTTGTGTATAGATGACCTATCATTACAACCCGAATTGGTTAATAATTCTGAAAAAAATCTAACACCTTCATGTTGAATGTCCACTTCGGATGTAAGCAATTCATATTTTACTGAATGGTGAATTGAGAATATTGTTGAAGATTTCCCTTTAAGCTGCACTGAAGTATGGAATTTTTTCATATTTTTATCCCTTTCTTTCAGCCATAACTCTCTAGATTTTTCTCGCCAATAGTTTTCTTCTATTGCAACTTATTTTTCTACTCATATGTCTCTGCATCCAGCCCTTTGGCTATAATATTTTCATTAATTTTAGAGAGTTGCTTGAAGACCAACTCTTTTTTATGAAAGATATTTTTAAAAACATGAATGTTCCAATGTTTGATTTGTGTTTTAACAAATTTCAACTAATTCCATAATTGAAGCATTCTAGATCCCTTAATAAAAGGATCAGAGACCCACCATTGGTGTAATAACTGCAAAAAGTATGGATGCCTGAGCCACATCTTCATAAACTTGAAGGAAGGTTGAGGCTTAAATGCAGAGTTGTTTGCTTCTATTTATAAGGAAATAGCATAATGATCTGAGGCCACATAAGGCAATATTTGAGAGGTGAATTTTTTTTGCCCCGAAAACCAATCAGGTGTGGCTAAAAACCTATCTAATCTTTCTTCTATCTGCAAGAAATATTTTCTTCTATTATTCCATGTAAAAAAACCTTTTTTTCGGCACAATGTCAATTAAGGCATTATCATTTATTAAGCTTGAAAAATCCTCCATCACTCTTGCTGGGGGAAAAATACCTCATTTTTTCTCCTGCAAGGATACTATAGCATTAAAATCACTAGCCATAATGACCTTTTCATTTATGATAATATCCAAAATATTTGATAAACTATCCCAAAGTTGTCTCTTCTCCAAAGTTGTTGTAGGAGCGTAAACATTGATAAGATGAAAATGCAGATCAAAATATGAGACTTTCAAAAGTTGCCAATGTTTCTCATTACTGATCAGTTGCAAGGCAATTGTTTTGGTATTCCACAAAGTAATAATACCTCCCAAAGCACCGTGTGTTGGTGAATGAGATGAAATCCATCAATTCCATTTCCCAAATGAAAACTCAAACACTTTTTCTGGAGTTTTAGTTTCTTGAAGTAAAATCACATTTTCTCTACAAGCATCAATTTATTTCTTGATTTGAGATTTCTTGTCAGGGGCATTAATACCCTTGAAATTCCATGAAAATATCCTCATTGGATACAAGGAGAGCAACAAGCTCTCCTTAGTCTTTTATTCCCTGATACAACCAAGTTTTCATCGAGTGTAGCTTGTAAACCAGTTGTTATCGTCTCCTGCATTTTAGTGGCATAAGATTTCCTACCCCTTTTATGTGGTGTTTTGGAAGGAGTTATCTGAGCATAAGGTGTTTGTGAAATTGACAGAGTTTTTGAATAATCAAAACCCCTAGAATGCTTAGCAGCCACAACTGCCTTCAAGCTAGAAGTTGCATTGAGAGATTCTTCAACATCTACAACCCCTTTTGGATCAAAAATCAAAAATTAATTCATAACTCCGTCTGTATCAAACTCCATATTCATTTTTTCATTTATAACTTCATCTACAACTTCCTCAATAAGCTCTGAGCCAACTGATACTAATACTTTATCCAAAAAATCTTCAAGACCCTGAATGCCTTCTGAAATTTGTGGATGGGAATTTGACCCCAAAGAAAGATAATTATCTTTCTCTTTGCTTAATAAAGAAAGCTCCAACAAGTGTAGTGAATTTTCCCCTACAGACCCCTAATCCTGAAATATTAGTTGTTTAACTATTTTCTCTATTTTTTTAAGAGAGCATGCAACTGTAGAGGGTAAAGATAAATGCAAAGACTTAGAAAGAAACTTCTAAAAGAGATATTGATTAAATACAGATGCTTCAGCTACTTTCCTCCTTCTAGTTGAACTATTCTTTAAAACCACTATAACATCCTTTGATCTCTTTAATATTGTAGACTTAGGAAAGCACTGCTTATCAACCTTCTTCATTATTATGGATTTGAAAGGCACTAGTTGCTGCACTGAATCACTAGCACCTAATTTCCCCATAGAGTCTTCTTTCAAGATTGAACAATTTTATAGGGAATGGCCCAACTCATGTCAATTAAAACAAAAAAATTCAAAATTTTCTATGATTATATTCTAAATCCATTTACCAAATTTTGATACCAAATGAATTTGAACAGGAATGGGTTTTGCAACATCCAATAAAACACAAAATCTAACAGGTTTTGTGGGATCTTTAAAAAATACCTTATCATGACAAAGAAGATCCCAATTTGGTTGGCCATTATTTTAATTAGTTTCAAATATCTATACTCCAGAGCCAAACCTTTCATTTGAGCCCATGCAGGCAAAAATTTGGAGACTATGGCTGCAGATAAAGGCCAGATCCTTGGAATACCCAAGATTTTACTTTGAATACAACATCTCTAAATGCTTTATCAGAAAATAAAAATATTAAAATTCCTCTAGATTTATCTAGGTAGAAAACTTGGGAAACCCCCTCCCATTCATCAAAAAACAAGTCTTGCAAAGTATTTAGATCCAAAGATAATTGCTAAAACTTACCTATTAAGGATTTTTGGTGAAGATCCTGAATCTGCAGTTCCAAAAAATTTCAGGGAAAGAGACTTCCACAAATTTACCAAGAATTTGCTTGAAAGAATCACATAAAGGGATCTGATTTTCAGCCTCTTTGACTTCCTATTGAACCTTAGCTGACTCCTTTCCCCTCCATTGCAAAATGCTTTTCTTCTCCACATTATTCTTGCCATTTTAACACTTTTTGTGTTTAAATCTCCTTACATATTTCTTATGAGAAGCATTTTCTATATTTTTAGGTTGTTCTTTATTAACAATATCATGCTTCGTAGTTTTGGAAAGACCTAAATTATTTTGAACATTTGGTTGCAGCCGACTCTCAAATCCATGAAGGGATTGGTTTTTTTGACCCTCTTGACCTTCTCCCTCAATGGGTTTTGCAACATTTTGATTAGCCTCCACTCTACTTTGCCTTTGACTATCACATGCATGCAAGGGTAAATTTTTCCGACACTCTTATCTTTCTACCGCAGTGGGTTTTGCAACATTTTGATTAGCCTCCGCTCTATTTTTCTCACTGAAAGTCGTCCTCTTCCATGTTTCATTATGTTGTGATGATATATTCCCAATAACTGCAAAGACTTTTGGATTGAAGGATGTGACAAAAGGTATTTTATGAATTCCCTTTGCTTGAGATTTATAATCAGCCTCCGATTTTTTATAAAATCTCTTTAGAAAAGAGGAGTTCTACTCAGGCTTTTTAGCAACCCATCTTTCTTTTGATTCATTGTGGAAAACCCTGTCATTTTCATAAATGTCAAAAATGGGTTGTTTGCTACACAACAAACATCTAGACGTGTGGATGGGTCTCGAATTAGGTTTTGAAAGTCTATATCTTATAGCACCATTATTTTTTTGTGCATGCCATGGAGACTTTCTCCTGGGCCCTTAATGATATAAAATCCTTCTATCATAATCTTGATAATGATGCAGATCACTGTTATGCAATGGTTGATCTCTGCCAGGAATATTATTGTTCGACCTCTATGAACAAGCCATATATTAATTTTTCAACCTTCTTCCAAATATTCCTCTTTCCAGAATATGTAATGGTGAAGTTCCTTGCTTGAATGGTTGTAATGGTGAAATTTGCATACTCATCCCATTTTATATATAGTTGTAATGGTGAAATTGTTGTTGAAATTTTTGTCTAAAGGTATTTTATTGTAATTGATAATGTATTATCATGAAAAGATAGTCATTTAATTATGGAATAATAATGTTTTAAATTATATTTTATAATGATTGATAAATCTATTATCAAATTAATTAATTATTGAATTGTGGAAAGTATTCTGAATTTTTAAATAAATAAGAAAGATAATATTTTTGAACTGAATTGTAAAAAGCAAGAAAAGATGGTAAATGATAAAAGTGTGCACATGCACAACTCGAAGCTGGATTTGGAACAAGAAACTTTTTATTTTTCTTGATTTTTGTTTCCAAAAACTCATCCCTCAGATTTTATAGTGTTGGTTTTGATTTTTGGAAGTTAGTTCTTCATTTGCGAAAAAAAAAAACTACTCTAAAAAAAATAATAATAATTTGGGGAAAAAAGATCCAATGGGGTTTTGAGGGAAATTTGGTTTGAATGCATCATGTTTGATAAGAGATCAATTGGTTGGAGAAGGATTTTGCGGCTGTGAACAGGTGATCATCAGGATGTCAACTTCATCGTCAAGCATTGGACTTTAGGTGAGTTCTCCATCGTGATACTCTTTAATCGATGCTTTTTAATTGCCAACTTATTTCTGCATTGATATAGTTGATTCTTTCTTGGTAGAACGGTAATCTAGCTTATGTTATTTTGTACCTTGATCACACTCCTTCCGTCATTTCTTAAACCGTAGTATGAACGATGGCTTAGGGCGTTGGCTTAAGTGTCTGATTTTAAACATAGATGTCACTCCCAATGATAATGAATGTTGATTCAAGCTTGAGTTTTGTGTAGCCATGCCTATGGGTTTTAGCATGGTTTTAGTAGTTGATTCCTTTGTGCATGCATCTGCCTTGTGTTAGTACAGTCATTTCCTTTTGTTACTTCCTTCATTTTGATTGAAAGAGTCGTTTTAATCTGCCATTCTTGGCCTACAGATTTCGCCTCAAACTTATCTTGGTCCTTCCACCCATTTATTTGATGCTTGCAAATCGTCCCTTTAGAGGATCGTTGTTGTTCTTATTTTTGTTTACATTCTGGCCAATTCCTCTAGGTTCATCGATGTCCTTTTTCTTATCAAACTGGCAAAAAAGCTCTACTTGGAATGCTTCTACTAAGGTTTCCTTGATCTGTAATTTTTTCTTCTTTTCACTTATATCTTATGGTTGCATACCTTGATTTGAGGTATTCATTTTTTTTTGTTTAGGAATCCTTTATGATGGATTCATCCCATTTATCTCCTTAGAGGCACGGCTAGCATTATCCTTGTGCATTAATTTTATGGTGTGGATGGATTCAATTCTTTTAGCATGGTAGCCATTTTAGTATATATTGAAGTAAATCATTTTCCTTGTCTAGAAGCCCACCGATCTTAATATGAAGTTATTTGATTTCATGTTGAAGGCCATTCATTATGTTATATTCAGCTTAATCATTGCTCACTATACAATTTAATGCACTTCGATTATATATATATATATATGTGTGTGTGTTACTTCCAGATTATTATTTACTGTTGTCTTACAAAATACTATAGAAAAATATTGTATGCGCACTATAAATTCATTTAATGATATGTTTTTATATATATATATATATATATATATATATATATATGTATCTGGGTATATATATATATATAAATAGATATATGGGATATTGGGTTTTAAAATTTTTACTTGAAGATAATATTTTAATTCTGAAAACAACATTAAAATACAAAAAAATTATATGATGTCGATATATATATAATTACTTGTAATGTTACATATATATATGTGTGTGTGTGTGTGTGTACATGTATAAATGTATCTATTTCATGATTTTATAATTAAAATGAAATTGTTGTGATAAAATACGTATTAGTTATTATAGAATATGATTACATGGATTCGTCGATTATTTAAATGGTTACCCAATGGATGTTGAAATAAAATGTAATTGATTATTTTTAAAAGGTTCTTAAAGGATTAATACATTGATTATATTAGTAAGGTTAAAGATGTATTTGTTAACATTCCTAATGTGGGTCTTTCTTTTCAATTAGTTTTGATTAAGGAAGATCTTATGTATTGAATTCAAGTGTTGAGATTTTATGTTGAAACCTATTATTCTTTGAGGTTATGGGTAGATGGATTCTAATATTCCAAAGGTGGGGAAAGTATTCCTTTTGTTGTTGACCTTTGTA
This sequence comes from Sequoiadendron giganteum, assembly GCA_007115665.2. Classification (NCBI taxonomy): domain Eukaryota; kingdom Viridiplantae; phylum Streptophyta; class Pinopsida; order Cupressales; family Cupressaceae; genus Sequoiadendron; species Sequoiadendron giganteum. The sequence goes on along the minus strand of CM021105.1, from coordinate 105,148,393 downwards.
TTGGAGATTTTGTGGGTTTAGCCTTGTACTTGGAAGTATGTTGTTCTATTGTTCTAGCATGGGATGAAGCTTTCCCCACTGGGTAATTTTGCTTATTGGTTTGGTTGTTGTGCAGTGGCTTACCCATTTGTGGTTTTGAGGCCTTGTTGGTAGTAGGGAGTGCAGCTTCTCACAGGGGCTAGATCCCTTAGTGTTCTCTTGGGTAAATCGTGTGGAAGTTGAGTTAGTCAAGTGATAACCTAATAAATAGTTAGGGTGTGGGTAGAAATCACACTAATGAAATATAATGTATGCCTCTCTCATGGCTCAAGTGATTGTATAGGTTGGATGAGATGAGAAGCCTTAGAATGGAAAATCAACTACCTTGTTCGCAAGAAAGGTAAGTTGATTCTCCATGTGTAAGAATGGGGGTCACGAATTGATTGAGGTTTCCAAGGTAACCCAGGATGGGGGTCGGTAACCTATGAAGGTCAACATTGGGTAACCCATGTCGAGCCATGTGATGACACACTTCCCTTTAGAAACCATGTATGTTTTTAGTTCCCTATGATTGTTCTTGTACTTCTGGAAGTGATTTTTACTATGTCTTTGTCTTGTGGCCTTTCGAATTGTGGAGTCATTTATGTGTTGTACACTTGTTTATTTTTTATGTTGTGGGTCCTTTTGTCATCTCCTAGCATGCGAGGTTGACCTTAGCGTCCACATGGTTACGTGGAACGTTCTATGCACCCATTGGGTTCCCATGACTAGCATTATCCTTGTGCATTGATTTTATGGTGTCGAGGGAGTCGATTCTTTTAGCATGGTAGCCATTCTAGTATATATTGAAGTCATTCATTTTCCTTGACTAGAAGCCCACCAATCTTAATATGAAGTTATTTGATTTCATGTTGAAGGTCATTCATTATGTTATTTTCAGCTTAATCATTTCTCACTATACAATTTAATGCACTTCGATTATATATATATGTGTGTGTGTGTGTGTGTTGCTTCTAGATTATTATTTACTGTTGTCTTACAGATTACTATAGCAAAATATTGGATGTGCACTATAAATTAATTTAATGATATGTTTATTTATATATATATATATATGTGTGTGTGTGTGTGTGTATATATAAACAAATATATGGGATATTGGATTTAAAATTTTGTACTTGAAGATAATATTTTAATTCTGACATCAACATTAAAATACAAAAAAATTATATGAGGTCGATATATATATAATTACTTGTAATTGTACATATATATGTGTGTGTGTGTGTGTGTGTGTGTACATGTATAAATGTAGCTATTTCATGATTTTATAATTAAAAGGAAATTATTGAGATAAAATACGTATTAGTTATTATAGAATATGATTACATGGATTCCTCGATTATTTAAATGGTTACCCAATGAATGTGGAAATAAAATGTAATTGATTATTTTAAAAAGGTTCTTAAAGGATTAATGAATTGATTGTATTAGTAAGGTTATAGATGTATTTGCTTACATTCCTAATGTGGGTCTTTCTCTTCAATTAGTTTTGATTAAGGAATATCTTATGTATTGAATTCAAGTGTTGAGATTTTGTGTTGAAACCTATTATGCTTTGAGGTTATGGGTAGATGGATTCTAATCTTCCAAAGGTGGGGAAAGTATTCCTTATGTTGTTGACCTTTGTATTGGAGATTTTGTGGGTCTAGCATTGTACTTGAAAATATGTTGTTCTATTGTTCTAGCATGGGATGGAGCTTTCCCCAATGGGTAATTTTGCTTATTGGTTTGGTTGTTGTGCAGTGGCTTACCTATTTATGTTTTTGAGGTCTTGTTGGTAGTAGGGAGTGTGGCTTCACACGGGGGCTAGATCCGTTAGTGTTCTCCTGAGTAACTCGTGTGGAAGTTGAGTTAGTCAGGTAAAAACACAAAGATGTGTGACACTTTTAGCCAACATATACGCACAACTGAATTTAAGTATTTCTAACCAAAAATCAATTTTGGTCAAATATACGACCTAGTAAGATTCATTCTAGCTAAGTTAGATACTTCCACAATTTATTCAACTAAAATTGTTGGCTAAAAATATATGGAGCACCACTTTGAGTCCAATTTACCAAAAAAAAAAATTATTTGAAAAACTTGAAGTTTTAATAACTCCTCATGTAAATAACATTTTTTTTAAAATGTAAAAATACCCTTTTGTAGATCCATAAGTGTCGTTTTCAAAAATATATTTATTTTAATAGTTTAATTATTATTCATATTTTTATTTTTATTTATACTAAAAGTAGGTTATCAACAAAAAATATTAGGTTGATTACCATGCCAAGGAAAAATACTTAAACTCATTAAAAAAAATTGAAAAAAATATGATGCACTAGATAAAAGAATCTTTTTCAAGATGGTATAATTTTTTTTCCATTTTAGATAAATATATAATATGAATGTTGACGTCCGACGGAAACAATTCTTTTTTATTCATGCACATTTTAATATTTATATTAAACTATATATTTATCAAAATTGGAAAAAAAAATATCCATGCACTAAAGTTTCAAGTTATAAATACACACAAAAAATTTGAAAGAAAAAAAAAATTTACTATAAAAAGTTTGACATCCCGTGCAACTTCATTTTCAGCTTTTTATCAACAACTAAATTATAGTGTTAATTTATAAAAAAATAGTTTAAAATAATTTTTTAATTTCTCATTAAAAATACAAACATAAAATATACTAAAAAATACATATTTTACTAGTTTATATCATTTAAAAATTCAAAACATATATGCTACTTTTTAGTGATTCAAGTTTAAAAGTTGGATCAGCATTGGTCGTTTCCTTTATAAAGTGTGACACAACTTTGTGCTTTTACCCAGTCAAGTGATAACTTAATAAATAGTTAGGGTGTGGGTATAAATCACACTAGTGAAATATAATGTATACCTCTCTCATGGCTCAAGCGATTTTATAGGCTGGGATGAGACAAGAAGCCTTAGAATGGAAAATCAACTACCTTGTTCGTAAGAAAGGTAAGTTGATTCTGCATGTGTAAGAATGGGGGTCGAGAACTGATTGAGGTTGAAAGGATAATCCAGGATGGGGTTCAGTAACCTATGAAGGTCAGCATTGGGTAACCCATGTCGAGCCATGTGATGACAAACTTCCCTTTAACAACCATGTATGTTTGTAGTTCCCCATGATTGTTCTTGTACCTCTGGAAGTTATTTTTACTATGTTTTTGTCTTGTGGCCTTTCGGATAACGAAGTCATGTCCACGTTGTACACTTATCTATTTTTTATGTTGTGGGTCCTTTTGTCATCTCTTAGCATGCGGGGTGGACCTTAGGGTCCACATGGTTAGGTGGAACATGCTATGCACCCATTGGGTTCCCACGACTAGCATTATCCTTGTGCATTGAGTTTATGGTGTAGAGGGATTCGATTATTTTAGCATGGTAGTCATTCTAGTATATATTGAAGTCATTCATTTTCCTTGACTAGAAGCCCACCGATCATAATATGAATATATTTGATTTCATGTTGAAGGCCATTCATTATGTTATATTCAACTTAATCATTTCTCACTGTACAATTTAATGCACTTCGATTATAAATATATGTGTGTGTGTGTGTTGCTTCCAGATTATTATTTACAATTGTCTTACAGATTACTATAGAAATATATTGGATGTGCACTATAAATTCATTTAATGATATGTTTATTTATATATATATGTATGTGTGTATATATATATATATATATATATATATAAACAAATATATGGGATATTGGGTTTAAAATTTTTTACTTGAAGATAATATTTGAATTTTGACAACAACATTAAAATACAAAAAAATTATATGAGGTCGATCTATATATAATTACTTGTAATTGTACATATATATATATGTGTGTGTGTGTGTCCATGTATAAATGTATCTATTTCATGATTTTATAATTAAAAGGAAATTGTTGAGATAAAATACATATTAGTTATTATCAAATATGATTACATGGATTCCTCGACTATTTAAATGGTTACCCAATGGATGCGCAAATAAAATGTAATTGATTTTTTTTAAAAGGTTCTTAAAGGATTAATACATTGATTGTATTAGTAAGGTTAAAGATGTATTTTATTACGTTCCTAATGTGGGTCTTTCTCTTCAATTAGTTTTGATTAAGGGAGATCTTATGTATTGATTTCAAGTGTTGAGATTTTGTGTAGAAATCTATTATGATTTCAGGTTATGGGTAGATGGATTCTAATCTTCCAAAAGTGCAGAAAGTATTCCTTATGTTGTTGAGCTTTGTATTGGATATTTTGTGGGTTTAGCCTTGTACTTGGAAGTATGTTGTTCTATTGTTCTAGCATGGGATGGAACTTTCCCCACTGGGTAATTTTGCTTATTGGTTTGGTTGTTGTGCAGTGGCTTACCTGTTTGTGGTTTTGAGGTCTTGTTGGTAGTAGGGAGTGTGGCTTCTCATGGGGACTAGATCCCTTAGTGTTCTCCTGAGTAACTCTTGTGGAAGTTGAGTTAGTCAAGTGATAACCTAATAAACAGTTAGGGTGTGGGTAGAAATCACACATGAAATATAATGTATGCATCTCTCATGGATCAAGTGATTGTATAGGCTGGGATGAGACGAGAAGCCTTAGAATGGAAAATCAACTACCTTGTTCGTAAGAAAGGTAATTTGATTCTGCATGTGTAAGAATGGAGTTCGGGAATTGATTGAGGTTACCAGGATAACCCAGGATGGGGTTCGGTAACCTATGAAGGTTAGCATTGGGTAACCCATGTCCAGCCATGTGATGATAGACTTCCCTTTAGAAACCATGTATGTTTGTAGCTCCCCATGATTTTTCTTGTAACTCTGGAAGTGATTTTTACTATGTTTTTGTCTTGTGGCCTTTCAAATTATGGAGTCATGTCCGCATTGTAAACTTGTCTATTTTTTATGTTGTGGGTCCTTTTGTCATCTCCTAGCATGTGGGGTGGACCTTAGGGTCCACATGGTTAGGTGGAATGTGCTATGCACCCATTGGGTTCCCCATCGAGGATCGTGATGTTGCAAAGTTGTACCAGTTGCAGTGGTTCTTGAAATTTTTAGTGTTGGTGATAGTTTTGGTTTTACGTTCTACATTCTTTTCAAATGTACCTCATTATGTAATTGTGGATTCCTTCCCATTGTTATAAGGGAAGATGGTTGTATTATGCATTGTTTATCCCATGTACATGGGTACAATGTTGTGATATTTCATTTGCATACATTGCACTTATGACGTGGGGTGATCCCACAATAGTGGTTTACAATTTTTGGCCAAACTTGAAACTGAAATTATTATTTTTAACTAAATCTTCACATTCGGGCACCTATAGCGGCTAAACCGTGAAGAATTTGAAGATGATGAAAACTAGAGTCTCATCAAATTTTGTATGTAGATTCTAAAAATATTTTTTTCAATTTTTTTGGAATAATATTGCACTTCTTTTTCTATCTCCCATGAAAACTGGTTCTTTTCAGAAAACAACATTTTTATAAAGTGACGGTCACCATATACAACATAACTTTTTTTGTATGAAGGATAAAATTCTAATTTTTTCGAATTTAGATTTGTAAATATGATATCTAGCACTTTGATTTGATATCATAATTTTTTATTGAATATTTTTTCCTTAATAGAGTTTGGAAGTCAAACCAATTGCAATTCAGACATAGGCGGACTGTATACAACATAAATTTTTTTGTAGGCATCGAAATTATATTTTTATTTTTTTAATGGATCAACGACATCATTACCCAACACAAAAATATTTTTTTTAAATTTATTTTGATAATTTTCTATATTTCCACATGTGCAAAATAGAGAGCTTGATTTTCGGTGAAAAACCTATGTTTAATAAAACTAAAAAAACACATACACAATAAAACCAAAACATATTAAAATTATATTCATGGGATAGCTTTTTTTGAGGACTACCATAATAATTTGAGATAAATTTTAAATGAGTTCATTTGATCCCCCAAAAGGTAAATCAAAAGTGATTTTTTATCAGCATTTTGATAGTTGTAAAGGAGACTCATTTATAGGTATGGTTTAAAACTAGCGAGGTTCTATCCAAGGGGATTTGATCTAAGGTGGTTTGATCAAACCCTCTTCAATTGGAATCCTTAAAATGGAAATTTTAAAGGATTAAATCATTATATTTTCTAAAAATATGTGATTTCAACAAAAATCAGTTCCTCTCAGAAATTGTAAACCAGCTTTGTGGGATCACCCGTGTTGTATTTGTGGAAATATTTATAATCATGTAATCTTTGGATTGGTGGTGTATTCCTATGACTAGTGTAATGGATGGATCTTAGATGTTATCATGTGATCATGCATATATATGTATGTGTATGGAATTATGAATGTATGGTTATTGGGCATTTCTTTTATATAAGAGTTTAGATGAATGCATGTAGTTAGTCTTCATTGTTATGGGTTCGTATTAAGTTAGAACATTCGCAACGTAATGTAATCATGTCACCCCAGAGGACTAGTTAGGTGTTGTATATGCATGATTTCAACATTATAGTTGTATGGTGGTTTACATTTCATATTATTTATTCTTAAGAAAAATTGTGTTGTTATTGTTGGATGTTTAGTTGTCCTTCGGGGTGTGTGTGGTGGGGTGTTACATTCAACAATGAGTTTATTTTTAGTAGTGTGTTTATTTTTGTTATCTTTTGAATCTATTTAATGTGTATTGTTTATTTCTTATAATTCAATTATGGGATTTAATTATTATCTATGTTAATTATTGATTACAACTATGAGTTAAATTTCTAGAATCATTACTATTGGTATTTCTATTATAGTCTTTGTTGCATAAATATTGCAGTACTACCATAGTCACAAAAGCAAAACATAAACATTAATTTGATTTTCAATTTAGGTAGTTTAGGAATTCATTTTCATCCCCACTCACCTCATGAATCACAACCCTTGTGAATATATCCACGACATCTTTCACAAATTTATGCCTCAAATTGACACTTAGACCAAGCTGAGTCTTATTATTAAATATTAAATCCTTCTTCTTATTTACCCCAGTTTTGACCTATCATTTTGGTGTCATTCTCAAGGAAATGTGTCAAAGGCCTATTAAGTGAGATGAGATAGGACCAATGCGTTAGGATGAAAGCTCGCACAGCTTCCAGTCATTCCTAGGTGATTACTCCTAATTTGTGTTGTTTAAATCATATAGATGCATGATTAAAATTTGTAGGTAAATCTTAGGGATTAAAATTATTTTTATATCAACACCACTTGTTATGAGTCAACTGATAAGTAAATAAGTAATTTTGAAGAAAAAAGATAAAAACACATTTATTTTGCAAGGTTATCTCATACCTTTATTTATCTTTGTGTGATTAGCACTAATTGAGTAAAAATCTAAAAAATTATAGACCACAAAAGAGAGGAAAAAAGGAATTGACCTTGTGTAGATCAAATAATGGTTGAATTATAGGAATTGAGGGAGTTTCAATTCATAATTATGTGAATGAATAAAAGAAAGGAGAACTTCAAGGTGATCATTCTACTTTTGAATTTCTTATTAACATTCCAATGGGTATTGCACCTATGAAAAATATTAACCAAAGTTACTATAGAGAAGATGCCATCTTCTGGATATGAAAGAAAAATGATGAGCTACTAGAAGACTATATGGAACGTTTCTTGTTTATCCTACAAAAATCTAAATATAACAAGCTATCATAGACCTTGAAATAACTATTGATAATCCTGAAAACATAACTATTGGAACCCTCGTTGCTATTGACCTTAGTCAATCTGATGACGTTTTACCCCTTGTACATTCTAAACTTATCAAATGGGAACCAAGTGAACCTATCAATGCACCCATCTTTACAAATGATGTCACTATCATTAATTTTATTTGTTTGAATGACCCTATCACAAGTTCTAATCATAAATATTATAATGACACATTCAGTCGGGAGGGTGTCAAATCTTCTAGTTGCAAAATTGAAAACAGGAATAATGAAACTAATGGTGAAAACCATTTAATGGCACCATTAGATTTCAAAAAAGTAAAAATAAAGAACACATCTGATGATTAAAACCTCTCTAAGGCATCAAAAGATGGGGGATTTCACACCCTTCCAGAGCATTATCATGAAAGATCATCAGTACTGCTGGAGCCTACACAGTCTATAAATATTGGCACAATAGAAAAGGCAAAGACTTTGCATCTGGCAACATCTATGACAAAACAAGAAAATCCATAATTTTTCAAGCTCTTTGAGGACATAAGAATTAACTTTGTTTGGTCATACTCATATATTCCAAGTTTAGATCCAGATCTCCTAATGCATCATTTATCTCTACCATTTTGGATAAAACCAATGAAACAAAAACTAAGGAAAATGCATCCACATATCGCCTTAATGGTAAAGGCTAAGCTGAAAAAGTTGTTAGATGCGGGATTCATCAGGTCTATCGATTGTGTTGAGTGGATATCTAATATTGTCCCTATGTCTAAACCCGACAATAGTATCAAAATATTTACTAAATTCAGAGATCTCAATAAGGAATGTCCAAAGGCTAATTTTCCTTTACCAAACATTGACATCATTGTGGACTTAGCAGTAGGACATGCCATGTTATCAATAATGGATGGATTCTCAGGTTACAATCAAATCAAGATAGCACTCGATGATCAGGAGAAAATAACTTTCACATGTCCATGGGGAACTTTTTGCTGGAACGTTATGCCCTTTGGGATGAAAAATGTAGGGGCCACATATCAGTAAGAAATGACAACCATCTTCCATGACATGATGCATACCTTTATGGAGGATTATGTGGATGATATCTTAGCAAAGTCGTATACCATAGATGGGCATATAAAGATCTTGGATAAGATATTTACCAGATTAGAGAAGTTCAAGGTTCGATTAAATCCTAAGAAATGTGTCTTTTGTGTTACATCAGCTAAACTCCTAGGATACATAGTTTCAGAGAAGGGTATCGCAGTGGATCCCACCAAAGTCAAGGCTATAATGGAAATGTCACCACCAAAGAATAGTAGTCAACTAAGGTCTCTACAAGGTAGGCTACAATCAATCAAGAGGTTTATCTCCTCGTTAGCAAACAAAATTCACCCATTCAATCACTTGTTAGATAAAAATGTCTAGTTCAAATGAGATCAAGGGTGTGAAACAACTTTCAATCAAATTAAAAAATATCTCATGTCACCACCCATACTCATGCCACTTATAGAAGAGAGAACATTGTTACTATGCATTGCAACAACTAACATTTCTTTAGGAGCATTATTAGCACAAGAAGATCCCGAGGGAAAGGAACAAGATGTTTACTATATCAGAACTTTGAATGGCTACGAAATAAATTACACCTTTGTTGAGAAATCTTGTTTAGCAGTGGTATTTGCTACCCACCAGTTATGACATTACATGTTGACTCGCACAGTTAGGCTCATATCAAAGATTGATCCAAATATCTACTCAGCAAGGCTACTCTAACAGGGAGACTAGCCAAGTGGTTGATGATTTCAAGTGAGTTTGATATCTAGTATGTGGATAGGAGAGCCATCAAAGGTCAAGTGATTGCCGATTAGTTAGCCGAAGCTCCATTAATTGATGATCATCCTATAAAAATTGAGTTTCCTGATGCAGACATTCTTACTATGACAACACAACAATGGATGCTTTATTTTGATGGTTCATACACACAATGAGGGTCTAGTGTGGGAATCTTGTTTGTTACACCTCAAGGACACACCATCCCAAGGTCCTATAGACTCATGTTTTCATGTACCAATAATGTAGTTGAGTATGAGGCACTAATCATTGGCATCAAGGTAGCAATTGAATGGAAGATGATAGAGCTACAAGTATATGGAGATTCACAACTAGTAATTTATCAGGTAAATGATGAATATCAGACGAAAGATGAGAAGTTGATGCCATATAAAAAGCTGATTGATGATCTCAAAAAGTACTTTGTGGATATCAAGTTTGAACAAATTCCAAGGGTAGAAAACAAAGCTATAGATGCTATGGTGACAATGGCTTCTTTCTTACAGTTTCCAGAAAAATGTGGTTGTTATGAGTTTATAGTAAAACAAGTGTCTAATCCTACCTATGATAATACGAAATGTCAAACCATATGCAATTTAGATGGTGTTGAATCATCAATCTATGGAAAGACCTATGCTTACCTAAAAGACAATATCCTTCCTCCCGATCTATCCAGAATCCATAAACGCAACTTCATCCACCAAATTGCTCGATATACCTTAATTGCTGACATACTTTACCATCGAGGTCTAAATGGTACTCTTCTTTGGTTTCTAGAACATAATGAATCTGAGACAACCTTACATGAGGTCCATGAAGGTATTTGTGGAACTCATTCAAGCAAACTAACTCTAGCCAAGAAACTCCTTCATTTGGGGTATTATTGGCCGAACATGGAGAAGGATTCTTATCATTTTGTTAAGAAGTGTCAGAAGTGTCAGATACATGGTAACCTAATCTATGCACCATCACAAGAATTGCAACCATTTACTTCAAAATGGCCTTTTTGTGAGTGGGGATTGGACCTGGTAGGAAAGATTAATTAGTCTTCATCCAATTGAAACAAGTTCATAATCACATCCACATAATACATTACAAAGTGGATAGAAGTGGTGCCTTTAACAACAATCACTAGGAAGCAGATTTCTTCTTTCATACTGAATTACCTCATCTTTCGGTATGGCATACCTCAGTCCATTATAATAGACAATGGTAGAATTTTTAAAAATCATGATGTCCAAGAACTATATGAAAGGTTTCACATCCAACATAGTTTTTCAACACCGTACTATCCTCAGGGAAATGGTCAAGTAGAGGCCTCCAAAAAAACAATATTGAAAATTCTAAAGAAAACGGTCAATGATGTTGGACGTAATTGGCACTATCAACTAAACCCTGCTTTGTGACCATACAAAACTAGCATCAGAACACCTAGATGAGCCACACCATATGCATTGGTATATGGATCAAAGGCCATACTACCCATCAAGGTTGAGATTCCATCACTTTGTGTGTCACTAAAAGGAATTATACTAGATGAGGATTATAGGGTGTCTAGACTTCAAGAACTGGAATTGTTGGATGAACGTCATCAACAAGTTGTCAATCATTTAAGGGAATACCAACAGACAATTTCAAAAAACTACAATCATTGGTTAAAGCTTAGATTCTTTCAAGTTGGTGACTTGGACCTAAAGGAAAACCCTAGAAATCAATAAGATAGAGAAAACAAAGGGAAATTTGAACCTAATTGGCTAGGTCTTTCTGTTGTCATGTTAGTCTATGGATTAGGAGCCTATCAACTATCAACACCTAAAGGGGATTTATTCAACAAACCTATCAAAAATATCCATCTTAGAAATTTCTACACCTGAATCACCCAGTGCATGGTTCAAGTCTTGGGAAATAGTTGCCTTGATGAAAACCTGGCAAATAAGCATCTTGCTGACAAAAAAAATTTGAAATATTGAAATACACAAATAAATCATAAAGTCTGAAAAAGTGCAATAAAAACATGTGGTGAAAACCTGGAAACAGGTGCTACTTGTGATTTAAACCAACAGTTCCATCTATTAGAGGCATTTCCATTTAATATCATATCATTGCAAACATGGTCATGTCTCAACCTCGCTTGGGGGAAAAATCCTGAAATCACTGGGGGCCATAAAAATGAGCTTAAACAAATAGGAAAACAACACTATGGCACCACATTAAACACAATGATCATTGTGGAACACAATGTTGAACATACATCAAAAATCAAAACATTTCAAGAAATGAACCATCCATATCAAATAGCTGAAATCAGAATCAAATCAAGACAAACTTTCGGGGGATGATATTGTTTTGAATTATGATTTTATCACTATATGCTTGAATGTTCAACATTTTATACTTTGATTATAGTTATCATTTATTTGGATAAACTCAATGATTTATTGAACTAGAGAAGCTAGGAAGGAGAATGGTATTTTTCTTTGACTGTTATATGAGAATGATAATTTATTTTGTAAATTTTTGCGGGATGTGCTCTATGAAGTATCACTGATAGCATTATGAATTTACATAGTATAATGGTTCAATTCGTATATGTTTATGCAAGAAATGCTTAGGTCATCTTATTTTAATTATACCTAGATGCATGTGTTCACTTACAATATCAAAAATCATGAAAGTAGTACTCAGGTCATCATGGTCTAACTCATATCATCGATGCTTGTACTCACTTTCAACATTTTAAAGGCTCGATGATTATCAAAAGCATGATAAAAGGTATGTTAAGGTGACAATTTTTGCATATGTACTTCTTGAATGATTACATTAGGTTGCATCCATGATAGTTTTTCATTACAGAGTATTTTGTTCCAAAGACGGGTAACCAATTCATAAAATTTGTTAATTTCCTTATTAATAGATTGAGTGTACTTAACATTAACAAAAACATCATCATAATCACATAGCTGCATAATCATTTCATTTGCAAAAAAATATTATTGCATCATTATTATTATTTCATCATTCATAAATTCTATCATATAATTTGCATCATATCATCTTATTCAAATTATCACATCATCAAATTGCATGAGAAAAACTATCAAAAACAAATCTCTATATTAGTTGCACTTTCATTCATCCATTTATCATATAATAAGCATGGATTAAAAGAACCATTATTATCATCTTTCATTCATTTATTTATCATATCATAAGCATACATTAAAAGAACCATTATTGTCATCTTTCATTCATCCATTTATCATATCATATATTTGCATTATTCATCTATTATTGAAACATCACATCCATAATCATGCATATGGTTACATTATCATGTAATTTAGATACACATAATCATAAATCTATTGATCCATCTAAAATAACTACATACATCATGCATCCATACATCATCAATATTCATGCATCCATTCGAACATCATACATAGAGCATCATAAATCATAGAAAATCACATGATTATTAAATGCATCCATAACATATCATATACATCATCCCATAACATATAGAAAGGAGAAATTAAACGCATCCATCATAAAAACCATATAGAACACATATAGATTGATCAATCCCCTGCATATCATATAGATATCAAAAATCATAATGTCAAGGTATACGATGATGTTTGAAATATAAAGAGATACAACATCAAAAATGGTTGTGAATAAAAAATCAGAGTAAATATCATGTCTCAAATATCATGAAATCACATCATAAGCTATGTTGTGCTACCTCCAAAAGGTGCAGGCATCTCTAGACTAGTCCCTCTACCACTGGACGTACCAAGGTCTCTTAGATCTCTCTATGAACGCTGAGTCACACCTATGCTAATAGTCCTGGAATGGGTCGTGCCTGATCGAGACTATGCATAACTAACTCTCTACTTAGAGGGGACTGCATCATGGTATTGATCTCTATATAACTCTACCTCTCTACCCACACAGAGAAGCTCCCTCATATAATCACCCATAGTGGTACCATCGACTAATATTTTTAGCCTCTTCGTGGTAGTTTGTGCTTGCTCTGCAACCTATCTAGTTGCATCTCACTCTACTATCAATGAGGCAATTTGTGCTTATGTAGCTACCAATTGTCCCTGTACCTGAGAGAGAGCCTATGCATGAGCTTGGGCTTGTGTCTACATCTGAGTCTATGTCTGAGCTAATAAACCCTAAGCTTGTACCAATTGCCCTTGAAAGGTTTGCACCTGCACCTATAGACTCACAATCTAAGTCTGTTGATGTTGTGATGGTACTCCTCTAAGCACACATTGCTTAGAAGGCTCAACCAGTGATCACCTTTTACGAGGCACCATAAACTCTCACACATCTACATCTCCACCCGACTCTCCACCACTATCATCTCCCTCCTCATCACTATCATCTCCCTCATCATCATCACCACCACCACCTCCATCACCACCACCTCCATCATCACCATCTTCACCATCACCACCAATGTCACCATCTCCCTCCTCGTCATCACTATCCTCATCCTCTAAAGGTAAGGGAACTAGCTCATCTAGAACTGTAATCCATGGAAAGGGATGAAGGGATAGATACACTAGATAATATGTTGTGACAGGTGCCTCGGTAATATCAAGACGCATATCCAAGACTAAAGGATATAGAGCCCGATACTCCTGTACAACAACATCATAAGAAAGATAGGGTCCCCAATCTATGGAATCTATCTAACGACAATTATAATGTGCAACACCCTGGGGCATACCTTGAACAATACCATATTATCTTAGCACCCTCCTGAATAGAAATTTCTCTAACACCCAGTGAGTCCAACCAATCAAAAGAAATGACTGAGAGAGATAAGGAATCTGAATAAAATCATCATCCCACTTCTCATAGTCTAGATAAGGCCACCATGTGATAGCCTCGACATCATCCAATACTCTCATCCAAACTTCTAGTTTACCTATTCTAGGCTAAGTAAGGAGAGCTACATAAATATGTACATAAGGCCTCATGGTTGCTTATTGTCTCACCATCACTAGATGTGTAACAACTATATGTTCCCACACCCACACCTATAATAAAGTAACCCCGATGGATAAAACTGCAACCTCAGAGGTAGACAACTCAATGTAAGTCATGATAAAGATGGGAAAGCATACACATGACCCACGCATATTTGGTACCATGCACAATCATACACTCTAATGCACGAACCCAACCAACAAAAAGTCCCTTTTGCCTACGATCAAGACAAAGAAATCCTCGAATGAAACCAACAAGTACTGAAGACTGGGTGGCATAGGCATCCACCATATCATGCCATGGAATCTCATACCCACAAATTTGATCATCCTGAAATACTCTACGAAGAGCATCATTCCCACCCTGCTTTGTAGAATCATATAGCACAAGGTCACCAACAACAAGAATCCTCAAAATATTCCATACATCTTGAGGAGTGATGGTCATCTCGCCCATAGGTAGGTGGAAGGTATTATGTTCGCTATGCCACCTCTCTGCTAGGTCTATCAGGAGACCCTAATTAATCCTAATATGGGGCATAGATAAAAGAGATGTTAAACCACAATGTGTGATCACTATGGTCTCAAGCTGCACTAGTTGTGGAATCAGATCAAAGGTCCTAGGAAATTGGTCACAAACTTGGAGGTTCGTCAATGCTTCCTATCATCACAAAATGTGGAAAGTCAGAAATCTATGTCAATTTATCAAACATCAATCAACCTATCAAATCTAAATAGCTCTGGTGAGAATTTGATAAAATCTCGTGAGCAACCAACAATCAACATTGCCTATCATGAGGTCAATTATCGATCTTATAAATTGTACCTTGCCTATCATAAGGTATATTGATCAAACTATAATTATTCCTCGCATATCATGAGATTAATTATCGGCAATCAATCATAAAACCTCACCTATCATGAGGTTAAACATCATCTACTCTACTAAGATCATCAATCATATCAAACTGACGACTGAGATGATAAAAAAATTGACAAAATCAAGGAAAAATTTGAAAAAATACATCATTCTGACTTGGATGCACTAAAACAATATTTTTAAGTGCTAAAACATTCAATGCGCCATTCAAACAACATAACACACCAAAATAGGTGGTCAAAGTGCTAAAATATTCAATGTTCTATTTCATCTGACCTACACACCAAAATAAGAGGCCAATGTGCCATATCAGCCTATACACCATTGTATCCTATCAATGCGCTATAGAATTTTCCCTAGGAACTGAACCCTTCTATGTGCTACTTTAGCCTACAGATGTGCTAAATTATTTCATCCAAATGCTAAAAATTTCTATGCGCTAAGTTAACCTATCGACGTGCTAAAACATTTGATGTGCTAAAACATCAAGCATATGTGCTACTACGGGCTTCTAATGCACTAAAAGAATTTCAAAATTTAAAAACGGAATTACAAGCATGAATTTTGAAATGCACAAAAAATGAGGAAGTTCACGAGTATGTATCGAAGGTCCGTAGGTGGCCACACGGTTGTGTCGACACACGTGCTTAAAATGGTGTGTGTGGTAGGCGATTGGCATTTTGCTCCAAAAACTCAAAATCACTCTCTCTCAAGTTTCAAGACTTCAATTGCACAAATGAATTCAAATTAACCCCTTTTTTAGCTTTTTAAAGAGTGATTTAAAGGGATTTAAGCGGGATTTTTTTATTTTATTTACTAGAAGATTAATTCATTCTTCATCACAGGGACATTTTCACTATTATTTATCGGGAGATAAATTATTTCATCATCAAACCTTTATCAAATCATCAAAGAATCATGAAAAATCAAACTTTTTTGAAATTTTCCAAAAATAAAAAAAGCAATAGAAATCAAAAAATCATTAATTTATCTCTCGAGGGGGCATATATCCATCATCATAGCAAAATCAACATTTGGGGCATAACTGAAAAATTTTCGTCAATACTAGCAGCAACAACAAAATTTTCTTTGAAGCAATGTGTAAACACACCACTTCAAAGAGGGAAAAAATGTATACACCTAAAAATGGTCTGGATAATCTAATTAATTAAATATGATTTCTTTGATTAATTAACCTTTAATTCTTCTACTATGAAATAAATAGAAATATATATTTACATAGTTGCCTCTTAATTCTTCTATCTTTATTATTTTATTTCTTCCTAATTAAATAAACAAATTTAAGACTTTTTATTTATTTAATTATCATTATTTATTTTCTTCTATTAAAAACCACACTTCTTCCATATTTATTTAATAAACATAGACTTCTAAAGTTTGTTTTATTAAATTAAATATCTTCTTTCCTAAATTGAATAAATCTAAATATTCAATTAAAATAATTCTATAGCTAATCATATTCACCTACCAAATTAGATATGAAATGTCTAATTAATTCATCTCAACCTTCATGGGAAAATTTGAAGATAAAATTGGAGATAAATTTTCAAGCCAACTCCTTTATCTTCTTCCATGAATTCTTCCTATCATCCGGTTAAGTGTTTTTGTGGGGAGGAACAATCTCCATAATCAGCTCAAAATCCTTTATCCTTCACCATTGAATTCTTCAGATTGAATCTAGACCTTTGCCTTGTTGCCCGTTCACAAATATGCTACCGAGAATTTATAAATACAACCTCGTTCTACAGGAAAAGGGTCCCAACTTTGTGCAAACTTACTCTACAGGAATAAAGATTGAGCAATCAAGCATTTTATTATTTAGCAAAAGCATTATCATAGCATTTTAGCATAGAATCAATATCATGCCTTTTCATTTAACTGCATCATAGTTTACTGTAGCTTCTCTTATCATATCCATTTCCATTTAGATTATAGTAGCTTTTTCATTGTCATTTAATCATCATCATATAGGATTAGATTCCTGCATTTAGCAGCATCTCATTCTCTAGATTGGCATTTTAATAGTCACAATGCCTACAAATCTGAGATCTCTATGATTTAATAAATCTCTGGAGATAGAGAGCACTATGACATTTCCAGGAGTTTTATTGTTTTAATTAGATTAATGTTTATTGATTCTCTTGATATAATTTGTTATTAAGAAGTGTTGTTTACTATAACTTATTCATTGCTTATTCCACACTTACAGGTGTTTCCAATCATTCTGGGGAAATGGGAGCTATGAAGATACAAAATGTACTTATCCCCTTTGAGAACCAAAGTCATGTAGAAGATGTAATACAAATGTCTTTTTGAAAATAAATGCATGGTGCTTGCCAGGCGAACCATGCTAGGGAATAGGGAGTTGTGAAGATATAAGAGGAGTAGCAAATATGGTCCCATCTTTTGCATGCAACTTCCATGCACTAGAATAGTACTTACCTCCATCAGAGCTACTCATCCTGGTTCGAAACCTGTCTGAGAAGTCAAATTAACCAAATCAACTTCTTTCCAATTCCACCCATTCTGAACTTGAAGGAAATTTTTCTTTTACTGATTACGTTGTAACTACATAACTCTAGGAAAGAGAATTTACAATATCCCCAATAATACTGCATCATCTTCTTCGTGAATCCTTATTAACCGTATAAAATGAAAACCCTTATGACACTATCCACTATCCACTATTCACTATCCCTATTTATGGGCCACTAGTGCTTCTACCAGCATGGGTATAATGATAATCATGATTCGTGTATAATTAAAATGTTTAATTTGATTTATGTCTGGCTACATGCAAACTGTACCTCAAGCTGACAAGTTGTCAAAATCACCAGTGCCACTCAAACAATATGAAATCATTACAAATCTAGTTTCATTGAAGCTATGACTTGTCCAAGAAATTTCTTTGGATTTTCATATCACATATGGCATTAATCACCACCACTGTCAGCACTAGAAGTACGACAACCACACTTTCTTCAAAAAGATTGATAATTTCAATTAAATAAAATGTACAATGAGTGATGATCAATGAGCCTTGATCTCACCACATGTCTATATCTAATGGTTCTAGTGCTATTCTAGAGGTTTTAATTCAAAGTCTAGTGCTTCAGAGATTTACTTCCGAAATGCAACTCTTTTTTGCTTGTTGGTGTAGAAATTTGTCACTTTAACCATGAAAGTAGATGCAAGATATTTTAAAACAAATGACACAAATTCCATTTATCTCACAATCAGTGATCACATGTGAAAAATGAGTAAATAAAAGTGATAGTTTCTCTTTTCAAAAATGAATTAATTCGAACACAAAGTCTCAGAGATGAAAATATACGCATTCTGACCTAACAGATAAACATTGAAGAATAATCATGAAGAAACACAATTCATTCGTAATTAAAAGGAAGCGTTAATAAATACACAGATTTAGAAATATATTATTTTATCTCTCTAATTGCAAAAATGTGGATTCGCAAACCCGTCACCCCACAGTCCATACCCTGTACAATCAAAAAGCGCTCAAAAGTTGAAACTACCCCCCTTATCATTACATGTCACAAAAGGATCCATTCATGTTGTTAAACCATTGGACATGTCGATACTCTGTACAGTTCTAACTACATTTCCATAACTAAATTTCTAAAATTCAACACGTTCTTCTTCTTCTTTTAAAATGCAAATCACCTTGTTGTACTCAACATTATTGGTTTTATCTTCCCACGGCACTGAACATAGATGGGAAATGATGTCGATTTCATCTTCTTCATTCCAATTCAAATATGGTTGCATGATAGGCATAAGTTCATCTTCCCATTCTATGAAATCACCAGGAAGTACCATTTTGAGGAAACTCTAAGTCAGGAGTTGAAAATGTTGTCACCTTTCCTTGTATACAAGCTCACTTAACTTCACCAGTAGGAAGTATACATTTATTTTCCAAGGAAAAAGTGTGAATTTGCTACTAAATATTATGTTAAACCTCAAGTTGGAATTTGAAATCATTTGAGAAGACATCCCTTAATGGCATCGTACAATTAATTAAATGAGTTGACACTTCAAAAGTTATGCATCCCGTCGAGGTCGCCCAATCACCAAGAAACAAAACTCTATAACCATTTGTATAGTAATAAAATCTCAACCATTTATTTATAGAAATCTAACGTTTCTAGTGTTATTCCCGAGGTTTCCATTCGCAATTCTAGTGCTTTAGATATTTACTTCCAGAATGTAACTATAGTCATCCATTAAACATTCATCAAATGGTCCCTATGATTTTTTATTGGCATATCCATTTATTTCGCCATTGAATTTTTTTATTAGTTTGAGATTTTTTTTAATTCTCCAATGAAAATATATTTTTTGCTTTGAAAAAAGGTTTTAATCACCAACAATTTTTTTTTCTGTTTTGAAAACAAGATTGATTCGCCAATGGAAAAAAAAAATTGGTTTGAAAAATAGTTTTAATCGCCAATGAAAAATATTTTATTTATTTAAAAAAAATTACAATTTTCCACGATTTTCCACAGACTCTCAGGATTATAAAATATTCACCAATTGGGATTTTTTTTTTCCCTAAAAAACGAAAAAAATCACCAATAAGATTAATATTTTTATCAGGAAGTATATAATATTTTCCAGTATTTTACACCTTCGTTGAGGGGGGGGGGGGTTTCTTAAAGTCTCCCCTGCAATCGAATGATCCTAGTGCCTGTGAAAAATACACAATAATTTCTTACTACTAATGGTAGGAGAGGATGATATGTTTAGAAATCATGAATTTCCACTAAGGTTACTAGAGGTTTTAGAGTTACCTATTGGGTCCTCTTTTTGAACCCTAAATTTTTACAACCATTGCAAGATTAAAATATGTATCAAAATATTTGAATTCAAAAAAAATAATTTATTTATGAAGGAAAGGTTACATACAATAAATAAACTTAACAAGAATTACCTCTTATGTATTCAAAATATTGAGATTGACTTGTTGAACCCATCGACCTAATATGTGCCCCAAATATCCACGAGGATAAAATATTTCCTTAAGATATTCTTTTAGATATCACAAGTTAGTGAACTTCTAGCCTCTTGTAGAAAGCATCATTTGATGATTTTACCACAATTTTAGGGATAAATCTAAAGAAATTGACATCAATGATTTACATATTTTGGGAGTTAGTTAGATCAAGACAATGTGACTTAAAATACACCTCAAGACTATGAAGTCCATATTCTATCTTTTCACCATCAAATATTCCAAAAAAAATTAGAATATAAACCTTTTATTTCAAGTTGGAATCCATGGGTTTGAGTGGTATGCATATTCTAAGGAAGCTGAACAACTTCCTACACTAATCTTGAGAGGAGAATAATATAGAATTTATAGATCTTTAACAACTATATAAACTTAAACAAAAATAAACATAAATATTACACATACCTCAAGACTACCTCAAAGAGCCCAAAGGGAGTGAATTTCCCTTAACTACCTCAATACTACCTCAATTTTAAATGAAAGGAGCGAGATGAAAGAGATTTTGAAAATGTATTAAAAGAAGTGCTTTGAGAATGATAACAAACAAACAACTTTGGAGACTGAAAGAACAGACTAATTATATTTTTAAGATAGAAGGAGAAGCTCTCAACCAAAAGAAGGAAATGTGGGAGCAGGATGTCAGTGTGACACGTTGGCATCCTATATAGATAGAGCTATAAACCATCAAAATATAACTCAAAGGATCTACTTAACTACTCAGAATTTGAGGTCTGTTTAACCTACCGATTTAATAAAAATCAAGAATGTAGGTAAATGGTGTTGGGTGAAAATTTTGTAATCCCTTTTACATATTACAAAAATTGAATTTCATCCACAATTATTATGAGATAAAATATCTCCTCTCAAAAAGGGGAGGCACCCTTCTTACTACTTACTAGAACTGAAAGTAAACTATTCTGAACTTTACAATTTACATACACTAAAAGAATCATATGGGGGTGTGTTATACTAAAATAATCATTTTCCTTTGTAACCATTCAGTGGTATTACTCAAAATGGGAATAAGACTTTGGCGGATGGAAGTATTCTCTTTTTGAGACCATTGAATGAGTGACAAGGGTTTTCTTTATATCTCCCTATCATCATAAGAAGCATATAGAATATCATGAGGATCTTCAATGTTCTTTGGAAGGTCCACCAAGCCAAGATCTGTTCTATAGTAAGCTTGTAGTAATCCATCTTTCTAATATCCTCTTCATTCCTATAATCTACCCAAATATCTTCAAAATGATAGACATGCCTATGAATCTTTTTATTTTTTCTCTTCATTCCTCTATAATCAAAATCATTTATATGTTTGTAAGTCTTTAGAGTAACAATTTGCATCTTTAATACTACAACTTTGTCCTTGGGCATAGTTTGTATTGAATATCTACCAATGGTTATTGGAGAATTAATACCTAGCTTATGAATGGATTGAAATTCATTATGCACTATGATAAAATTTCTAAAATGTTCCATCAACACCCACTTGTCAAAAGAATATCTTAGTAACATGTAGGAATACCCTATATAGAAACTTACCCTTAGGTATATGAAAGCGGGAAATTACAAGAAGATACATCCATATTTATTCACAACCTTCCACACTTCATTAGAGACCCTTTTCTTCTCCAAGGATGGATCAAACATACAAATTAAGGGTACAAAAAACATATCATTTACCCTTCTAAAGTGTCTGATGTTGCCTCTGAGAGTGATTTGGGAATAATACTTATGCACTGGCACATGTACCTCCTATCTCCTTCTGTTATTAGACTTGGATATTTCCTCATGGTTTCTACATCATACACTAGGTATGAAGTAATATAGAACTTTTATCATGGATATCACCCTTGATTTGGGCACCCCAATCAATGTGACACTTTTTTATTGATTATCTTGATGTACTCATACATCCACTCTTGGAAAGTTTATGAAGTTGGTAATCCTTTTAATCTACTTAGAAGAGCAATCATATCATACACATCCTCTTTGAAATCACTGTGAGGAAGATTGTTAGGCCATCTTGAGATGTTGGGCCTCAAAGCCTTCAACCATTTCATATTGATCAACTGCTTGGCTTCATTTTTATTTTTATCATAAGCCTCTTGGACATGTTGAATAGTCATTTCTATATATTTCTCCATGGTTGGGACTTGGAAAACCACATCGAAGAAATCAACATCCAACCTCATCATTACTTGTCCTGAAGAGTCTCTAACACTTTTTTGATCTCGAATGTAGTGTGAGGCAACTTGCAACACAAACTCTAGACTATGAATTGCTACTAGGATTGAGGCAACTTGATGAATATTGCTATGAAAAATGGCCTCCAAATCTTTTTCAAGGGGTTGCTTCTCTGTTCTTTTAACAAAATCATTCATATCAAGATGACCAATTTCTATATCCTTGATCTCACTAATCTTGGATGTGATCATTGTAGGTGCATAAACACCTCGATATGTGTATTTCATTTTTTCCTTATTTCTTGATGATAATGACTCTTTAGTTGTCATCAAATACACCAAGAACACTAATGTCTTACAAGAATGCCTTTGAGGGATGCCTAATAGGAGATGGTGTATAAGTGCAAGTAAATAATGGATTTATCAAATAGTAGAAAATTATGCATTATGAGAGTGAGGGAATGTGAAAATCAGAGTAAGCACTTTGGAGTGAAAAGATGGAAGCAATGAAATGAGAAAAATTGAGCGAACAAATCTTGAAATGCAATTTTGGAAGTTCTTTGAAGTTAGTGAAATTTTCAAGATTTTATGTAGGGGCACTGAAATTTAGTGCCCTTACATCTTGGAGAAGTTCATTTTATGCATAGTCATTGAAAAAGACTACTTGTGTTGAACAGTTTGGATAACTGAGAGGGGGGGTGAATCAGTTATACTAAAATCATTTTCTTTAATTTAATCGATTCAAAGAAATCTTAAATTAATTAGATAATCAAAATAGATATGAATATGAAAACACACAAGTACACCATGCACAATGACCACCAAAATTTTTGTGGAAACCCAAGATGGGAAAAACCATGGAGAATGCTAATACACAATTATAGAACACCGGTTAAAGTGACACTAGTTAAGCTAATGTTTGCAAGGGCTCACTACCAAAATTATCATTGTAGGTAAGGATCACTACCGGTGTGCTGACTGCTCGGTTAATACAAAAACTTCTAATCACAAAATAGATAAAACATGAGCTGATGAAGTTGCATCTACATATGCATGAAGTTAGTTTTGGTTAAGAGAATAATATCTTTTTGTAGTAGATCCAGACAAGAATCTTCTACCCACCTTCCTTCCACAACCTCTGCAATATAGATTACTTCTTCCTAACACTTGCCTCCACTTACTTCTTTGTTTCTTATTTCACAATCCTTCACAGCCTTATTAATATTTTCACACACCATACTACGTCACTGAAATCAAAGAGATATTATATATATGTGTGTGTGTGTGTGTAGAACAAAATAAGTTAGCCTAGAAAAACATGCTAGCTTGAAGAATAACCTTGAGAAATTCAATAAGGCTTGGTACGCTAGCACCAAACCCAAAGGATAGGTCGCACATAGAGATCTCCTTATTACATTACCATGGGACCCAAAAATTGTTCATACATAAGATAAGCATAATTACTAAAAGATAGCTAACTTGAATTACATAAGATATATTCTAGAGTTGATCAAAATGCCACAACCAAGACCAAGTCTTGATCTCCATCAATTTCAGTACCAATCAGAGGAATGCAATTAGACATACCAAAAACAGTAACATGCTACATGAATGTTCCGATCTAGCAAGGATACCTAAAAATGCTTTCAACACAACAACCAATATCAAAAGATTAGTCTTCATTACTTTGAATTAATTTTCTTCCATGGATGTCCCAAAAAGAAGTACTTTCATATCCAAATCGAGGATAAAATTCATACTACATGATAGGATAGATCATTTATGTATATCATCTGGAGCACAACCTTCTAGATCCTAAGTTTTGACATCAATGACAAGAATGCCAAATCTTCTCAACAACTTCTCAACAATCTCCCCCTTTGGAATTGATGGCAAAACAATAAAATCTCAAAACCACAAAAAATGCAGACAAAATACTCCAAGTGCTCCCCCTTTGTCAAGCAATTCAATTCCTCTTTTTTTTTCTCTTCATTGTATCCCTCTTTTTTCCATCAAAGGAAAAGGGCCAAATAAGAACATTAAGAAAATAAAGTAAAAATAACACTTTTCACATGAAAAATTTTCTGGAACCTTTCTCACAGTTTGAAGAATCCTCTTCCAAGCTTGCACTATAGAAACCATTTTAGTACACATACTATCTAGTAGAGCTAATAGATCAAATGGTGATGATCGGTCCAGAGATAGGCATTGTTGTTCACAATCCTCTACATCAGAAATTATCATGGAGAGATGATCCAACTGGACCTCAATAATTTATTTGACCAATTAGAGAGTTTAAACCAAGTCTTCCCTTTGTCTCTGAGTAGACAATAACTCAACTTGAAACTCACCAAATTTTATTCTTTGTTTTCCATTTTTATCTTTGAAGAGATCAAAGCACTTCCCCATATCATTCAATTTAAATTCAATAGCTTCAATTCAACTTCTAAAGTTATCAACAGCAACAGGCCATCGGAGACAATACCTATAGATTTCAAACATATCCTTAATGCATTCTCTTTTCTCACCAATGTGTTTGGATAAATTTTGTTTGGATTTGAAATACCTTCTCTCAATCATATCTTGGATCTTATGTCCTTCAAATCCTTCCTGTAACAACCTTTCTTCAACAACTTCTATCAGATCATCTGGTAACGAGTCAGAAACAACAAAAATTGTATTACCCATTTTGAGCAAATAATCAACTAAGGCATCTTCAATTCTAGGCCTACTAACCAGAGAGCAGACATACCACATTCCAACAATATTTTTCATATCACCCTCATCCAACACTGAATGAACTTCATTAGATACAAGAAGAGACTCTTCTTCCTTCTTCTCTTCTGAGATAGTGATGCCATCTTTTGTGTTAATTTTCCTCCTTTTAGGTTACAGAGGGGAACCAAAAATGACAACCTCTAACTGCTTCTTACTGGAGGAAGAACCCTCATCAAAATCATAGATAGTTGTAGGACCAAACACTATAACACTGGACCACAGATCGATTTTCAAGGATAAGAAATAAACTTTGCATACATTTTCTTTATCTTTCATAAATTCCAAATATTTGTAAACTTGCTTTCCAATAGGATTTTTAGAAATCCATTTAATATTATCCTTTAACAGTAACAAATTCAAAAAATAGAATACTAAACACATGAGCAAAGACCCAAACCAGAAGGGATAACTCTCAACCAAAGACATTTTGACATTCTTAATTAGGTTTTCCATTACTAGGCTACACAGGTCAAACTAATTATTTTCCTTCACCATCTTATGTGCAAGATACATAGCAATAGCTAATGTAGAACCTTCACAATTTCATAAATATATTTTATAAGTGATATTGAAAGAACATACCTTACTATGAGATAAGAAATTATATTTATCAATAGACCTTGGGGGTCTTTGTCGATACCAGTAAGTTCTTCCACGTCTCTATTTTTTATTGTCTTCTTCCTAGGGAGGTCACCAACATTGCACAATCTAGTAATAGTTTCAATGGCTTCCTTAGTGATTGCATAGGGTTTGTCCAAAATGATGTTATCATCCTTGAATCGACTCAATAGGAACACGATACTCTTATTCAGAATTCCAAGTGAATTCTCCCCATAGATCCATAACCAAGCCACTTACATTCTACAATTTTATCAGTCTTCAACCCTAGTTCCATTTCCTTCATCTTTCGATGGTCAAATTTTTCCAACTCTACTCCCTTTAGCCTAAAAAAAATACCACCATTAGATTCACAATTAACTAACATGGATTCCATCGTCGTGCTTAGCTTCTTCAATCATTTTATCACACAGTGAAACCTCTTCTCCTTCTTTGCAAAATGTGAGAAATGATTTGAAATTCCATCTTTATCCATAATTGCTCATGATGATTTTTCTGCCGAAAATGTACAGCAATGACACCAGCAATTGTACTTCACTTTTCAATCAGTCAGATTAAGCTTCATCATGCAGCACCAACTAGATCAAACTTAGTCATGTTGGAAACACATCAATATTACTTTTGAGAGGAGGAACCAACAAGTTATGTATTGCAAAACTCCCCCTAAGACAAGGTAGTTGGCTCAAATTCTGGAAGAGCTTGTACCAAGATCCAGTACAGAAGGGCTCCCCACACTTGTTTCCTTTTTCTTCCAAACCATGATGGTATTCTTCTTACATTCATCTGATTTTGCAACCTCCTTTTTTATTTTTCAGGCTTTCCTAGAGCAACATATCTGCATGTGTTAGCATAGTGTCTGGATTGACTGCACTTGTAACATATTTTTCCTGACTCAACTAAGTGAACCCTATATCTACACTGATTATATTTGTGACCATAACCATGGCATACATATAAATAACCATTAAAGAGATTTTTCATTCCATTCCTTCTAGCCAGATTAGATAATTGAGTTTTGCAATGACTTGCTTTGTGACCAAACTTGTGACAGTTAGTGCATTGAGTACTTAATTCCTTCTCGCTTCTACACTCTACAACCTTATGTCCAAAATTTTTGCATAGAAAAAAATGACCATTAAACTATAAGTACCTTTGAGAATTTGGTTTCCTAACCAGAGGTCTTTTTGTAGATGTTCTAGAGCTTTGGACCTTGCTTGTTACAACTGATCTTGCTTCAACTTCAACTGCTTTGTTTTTACCCTTAGTATTCTAATTTGAGCTTTCACCTGAGAAGCCAAGTCCTTCCTTATCCTTGTGACATTTCGGTAGGGATAAGAGGTGATCCATAATTATGCTACTTTCACATACTCTTGCTTCTGATTTCAACCTTCTTAACTCTTGATCTAATTTCTCATTTTGTTCTAATTTGTGGTTGATCGTATCCTTGATATTTTCTTCAATCTTCTTGCATTCATCCAACTATAGCTTTAGATTCACAAGACTTTACTTTGACTCCTTTAATTCCTCGTTGACCTCTCTGTGTCTTGCTTTGAATTTCTAGATTTTCTCCCTTAGCTTTGAGATACAACAATTTTCCTCCTTGATGTTTTATTTCAATTCTTTATTTTCACATTATGTGCTTGCCATATCATATAACGTATCTTCAGTTTTTCATCAAATTAATAATCTCTTGCCATCTTGTTTAAACTGTCAAGATCTCCCTCAAGCAATTAAGCTCTGTCTACAAAGGACTGGTCTCTGATACCAATTGTTGAACAGTTCGGATAACTGAGAGGGGGGGTGAATCAGTTATACTAAAAAAATTTTATTGACTATAATTGATTTAGAGAAATCTTAAATTAATTAGATAATCAAAATAGATATGAACATGAAAATGCACAACTACACCATGCACAATGAACACCAAAATTTACGTGGAAACCCAAGATGGGAAAAACCATAGAGAATGCTAATTCTCAATTGTAAAACATTGGTTAAGGTGACATCAGTTAAGGTGATTTTTACAAGGGCACACTGCCAAAATTATCACTATAGGCAAGGCTCATTGTCAGTGGGATCACTGCTCGATTAATACAAAAACATATGATTACAAAATAGACAAAACATGAGCTGATGAAGCTACATCTACATATGCATGAAGTCAATTCTGGTTAAGAGAAAAATATCTTTCTGTAACAGATCCAGTCAAGAATCTTCTTCCCACCTTCCTTGCACAACCTCTGTAATATAGATTACTTCTTCCTGACACTTTCCTCCACTTCCTTCTTTGTTTCTTGTCCTACAATCCTTCGCACCCTTATCACTGTTCACACACACCATACTACATCTCTAGAATCAAAGAGATTTTATATATATACCCATATAACAAAATAAATTTTCCTAGAAAAACATGTTGGCTTGAAGAACAACCTTGAGATATTCAATAAGGCTTGGTACACCAACACTGTACCCAAAGGATAGGTCGCACATAGAGATTTCCTTACCATGTTACCACGGGACCCATAAGTAGGTCATACATAAGATAAGCATAATTACTAAAAGATAGATAACTTGAATTACATAAGATATATTCTGGATCCAATGAGAACACCACAACCAAGACCAATTCTTGATCTCCATCAATTTCAGTACCAACCAGAGGAATGCAATTAGACATACCAAAACTTGTAACATGCTATGTGAATGCTTGGATAGCAAGGATACCTGGACAATTTTTTGAGCACAACAACCAATATCATAAGATTAGAATTCATTATTATGCATTAACTTTCTTCCATGAATGTCCCAAAAAGAAGTACTACCATATCTGGATCAAGGATAACATCCATACTACACGATAGGATAGATCATTTTTGTATATCGTCCAAAGCACAACCTTCTAGATCCCAGGTTTTGAAATCAATGACAACAACACCAAATATTCTCAACAAATTATCAACAACTTGTACATGGCTTTGAAATTATTTGGAAGTACTTTAGTGTATGGGTTCTAAAAATCAACACTTCTTCATCTTGAGAAGTTTGATTTTGTGCACATGCAATATTTTTTTATTCCTTGATATCTTCTTGAAGGAATAGATGGATCTGTGTATGGGGTGGGTGCAAAAACATGGGTAGCCAATTTGTGTCCAATTTACTTTTTCATCCTCAAATAGTAAAACTACAAGTGTGTTATAGTAAAACGTACTCGTGTTATGGCTTGGTAATGACTAAGCCTAGGATTTGTCATTACCAAGCCATAACGTGAGAACGTTATAAGGCGCTCACATTATGGTTTAAATATCAAAAAACACATGCATTTTGAGTTCAAAAAATGTGCATTTTTTGAAATAAAAAACTCTTTTCCAAAATGCGAGCACATTATAATGTGCATGTGTTTTTGTCTACATTGAATTTTTTTTATTCTATTTTTCTTGTCTCTTTCTTCTTGTTATCATTCAAGCAAACTATATACATGAAATAAACATTTAAGAATAAGTTGACATTTACATATTGACATTTAATTTATTATACTTCAAGTTATATTTCATGTATATAGTTTCAAGACGTTTGAGAGTGGTTTCAGATCTCTAGGAGTTATAATGAAAATTCTAGTTTTTGGAAGATCTTAAAAATTTCAGACTTAGTCAAATTTCTGTAATCATTATGTCAAATTTCAATAATCAGGAGGTCAAATTTTAGTAATTAGAAATTTGTATCATCTCCCTCTCTTTATCTCACATATTTTTTATCCCTTATGCTTTAGAACTTACATTCTCTCCTTCCCTCTACACTTCTATTTATCTAACCTCTCTCTCCCCCTCCATCCCTCCATCCTTTCCTCCTTCCCTCCTTCCCTCTCTAATTTTCTCTATCTCCCTCTCTCTCTCTCTCTTCCTTCCTCCCACCCACCTTCCCTCTCTACTTCACTCTATCTAACCTATCCCTCTCTACCTATCTCTATCCCTCCCTCCTCTCTCTCTCTCTTCTTTCATCCCAACCACATTCCCTCTCTACTTCTATCTATCTAACCTATCCCTCTCTTCCTATATCTCACCCTCCCTCGTCTCTCTCTCAATCTCTCTACCTTCATCCTTCACTCCTCTCTCTCATTATATTTATCATAATTCTCTCTCGCTTTATCCCTCCCTCCTCCCCTCTCTACTTCTCTCTATCTCTCTCCCTCCCTCGTCCTCCCTCTCTATCTTTCCCCTATTTACTTACATCTCTACCTCTCTCCATCTCTACCTCTCCCTCCCTCATTCCCTCTCACTCTCCCTCCCTCTCTCACTCTCTCTTAATCTCCAAATGTTCCTCCTTCCCTTCGTATTTCTCTCTATCATACACTCTCTCCCCCCATTTCTCTCTCTTTGGTTTAGACTTTATGGTTTAGGGTTTAAGGTTTAGGTTTTATGGTTTAATATTTAGGGTTTATGGTTTATGGTTTATGGATTAGGCTTTAGGTGCAAACCCATCTCTCTCCCTCTCTCTCTTAGGTATATCCCACTTTCTATCCCTCCCACCCCTCTCTCTCTTAGGTATATCTCTCACTCCCTCTATCTCTCTCTCAGGTATATCTCTCACTCCCTCTATCAAGTCTCTCCCTCCCACCCTAACAAGAGCACACACACACACACTCTCTCTCTCTCTCTCATCTCTCCCTCCCATCCACTTCCCCTCTTCTCAATTCTCTCCCTCCCACCCTAACTAGATAACACACACTCTCTTTGTCTCTCTCTAAGGTCTCTCCCTCACCCCCCCTCTCTCTCTCACACACAAGCACACACATAGGTCTCTCCCTCTTCTCAAGTCTCTCCCTCACACCCAAACTAGATAACACACACTCTCTCTTTGTCTCTCTCTAAGGTCTCTCCCTCACCCCCCCTCTCTCTCTCACACACACGCACACACACAGGTCTCTCCCTCCCACCCTAACTAGAAAATTTCTCCCTCTTCCTCTCAACCCCTATATCCCATGTCTCTCTTTGCCACCCCCTCTCCCTATCCCAGCCCCTCTCCCTCTCTCAATTCTCTCCCTCCCACCCTAACTAGAGAATTCTCTCTCTCTCTCTAAAGTATCTCCCTCCCACCCTAACTAGATAAATCTCTCTCTCTCACTTTCTCTCTCCCTCTCCTCCTCTCCCTCTCTCTCCCCCTCTCTCCCTCTCTCTCTTAAGTCTGTCCCTCCCACCCCTTCCCTCTCTCTCAATTATATCCCTCCCAAACCCTCCCCTTATCTCAAATCTCTCCCTCCTAGCCCCTTCTCTCTCTTTCTCAAGTCTCTCCCTCCCGCCCCCTTTCCCTCTCTCAAGTCTCTCCCTACCACAATAAATAGAGAACACACACACACACTCTCTGTAGTCTCTCCCTCACACCCCCTCACTCTCTCTCTCTCTCTCCATATCTATCTTTGTATCTATCTCCTACTCCATATATATCCCTCTCCCTCTCTCTCCCTCCAAACCCCTCTCCATGTCTCACATCTCTCCCTCCCACTCTAACTAGAGAACTCTCTCTCTCCATATCTACCTCTATTTTAGCTCTATCCCTCCTACCCCATCCCCCTCTCTCAAGTCTCTCCCTCCCACCCTAAGTAGATAACTCTCTCTCTCTCTCTCTCTCTCATGTCTCTCCCTCCACCCCTCCCCCTCTTCTCAAGTCTCCCTCCCAATCAGAACTAGAGAAAACACACACTCTCTCTCTCTCGACTCACTCTCTCCCCAGTCTCTCCCTCCCACCTCCTCTCCCTCTCTTAGGTATCTCCCCCCCACCCTAACTATACAACTCTCTCTCTGTATCTATCTCCAAGTTCTCTCCCTCACATGCCCCTCTCTCTCTCAAGTCTATCCATCATACCCCGTCTCCCTCTCTCAAGTCTCTCTCTCTCACTCATATATATCTCCCCTCTACCCTCTACCCTTTATCTCTCTCCCACTCCCTCCCTCTCTCTCTCAAGTATATCCCTTCTACCCCCTGAACCTCTCTCAAGTATCTCTCTTTCACTCACTCATTCTATCTCTCTCCCCTCTACCCTTAACCCTCTACCCTTAACACTTAAACCCTCTACCCTCTACCCTCTATCGGTCTCCAACTCCATCCTCTTTCTCCCTCTTCAAGTCTCTCCCTTCTACCCCCTCTCCCTCTCTCAAGTCTCTCTCTCTCACTCACTCCTTCTATCTCTCTCCCCTCTACCCTTAACCCTTAAACCCTCTACCCTAGCTTGCCAATTTGGTGAAATTGGAAATGTAGTGGCCTGTTTGAAAAAATGAGTCCAAGAAACGAGGTATCTTGATGATATAAATCACTAGGAGGCTACATTTCTTAGACCCATTTTTTCAAAAAGGCCAAGTTAGATTTCCAATTTCACCGAATTGACAAGCTAGTGGGCCCTCTACCCTCTAATATTAACCCTCTACCATCTATCTCTCTCCCACTCACTCACTCTCTCTTTGTCTCTCTCTGTCTCTCAAGTCTCTACCTCCCACTTCCTCTCCCTCTCTTAGGTATCTCTCTCACACTAACTCCCTCTATATATCTGCCCTCTACCCTTAAACCCTCCACTCTTAACTCTCTACCCTCTATTTCAATCAAGTCTCTCCCTCATACCTCCTCTCCATCTCTCTCTCCCTCTCTCAAGTTTCTCTCTCACTTGCTTACTCCTATTTCTCTCCCCTCTACCCTTAACCCTTAAACCCTCTACCCCTTACCCTCTATCTCTCTCTCTTTCTCTCAAGTCTCTCCCTCCTACCCCATATCCCTCTCTCAAGTCTCTCTCTCTCACTCAGTCACTCCTAATGGTAGGGATGCATTGAGCAAGAGGTACATAGAAAGAGGGAGAGGGTAGATAGAGACAATTAGAGAGAGTAGGGGAGAGGGAGGGAGAGAGAGGTGAGATTTAGAGATAGAGAGAAAGGGATATGGTTTGAGGGTATAGGGTTAAGGGATTAGGATGGTGGACCTATAGGGTTCATGATTTAGAGTATTGGGTTGAGGGTATAGGGTTGAGGTATTAGGGTATTGGGTCTCTACCCTCAACCCAATACCCTCTACCCTCAACCCTAATCCCTCAACCCTTAAACCCTTAAACCTAAGAAAACTCTCTAGCCTAATCCATAAACCCTAAGAGGGAGTGGGAGAGAGAGGGAGTGATGGAGAGGTAGTGGGAGGGAGTTAGACATAGATAGAGGGAGCGAGAGAGAGTGGTAGGAATTGATTGAGCAAGAGGTATGTAGAAAGAGGGAGAGGGTAGATAGAGACAATTAGAGAAGGTAGGAGAGAGGGAGGTGAAGAGAGATGAGATTTATAAATAGAGAGAAATGGATAGGGGTTGAGGGATTAGGGTGGACCTATAGGGTTGATGATTTAGGGTATTGGGTTGAGGGTAGAGAGTATTTGGTTGAGGGTAGAGGGTAGAAGTTTTAAGGGTTTAGGGTTGATGGTTTAGGGTTGAGGGTGGATGGTTTCAAGTATAGGTTTGAGGGTGTATGGTTGAAGGATTAGGTTGAGGGTCCAATGTCTAGGCTAGATGGTATAGAGGTTGAGATTTAAGGGTTTAAGGTTTGAGGGTTTAGGGATTAAAGGTTGAGGGTTGATAATTGAGGGTTGAGGGTTTAAAGTATAGGATAGAGGGTAGAGGGTAGAGGGTAGAGGGTAGAGGGTAGAGGGTTGAGGGTTGAGGGTTGAGGGTTTAAGGTTGAGGGTAGAGGATTGAGGGTATAGGGTTGAGGGTCCAATGTACAGGGTAGAGCGTATAGGGGTTGATGGATTAGGGTTTAAGGGTTGAGGGTTGATGGTAGATGGTAGAGAGTAGAGGGTAGAGGGTAGAGGGTAGAGGGTAGAGGGTAGAGGGATTACAGTTTGAGGGATTAAGGGTTGAGGATAGAGGGTTTAGGGTTTAGGGTATAGGTTTGAGGGCATATGGTTGAAGGATTAGGGTTGAGGGTCCAATGTATAAGTAGAGGGTATAGGGGTTGAAGATTAATGGTTTAAGGGTTGAGGGTTGAGGAATTAAGGGATGAGGGTTGACAATTTTTGGTTGAGGGTTTAATGTATAGGGTAGAGGGTTTAAGGTTGAGGATAGAGGGTTGAGGGTATAGGGTTGAGGGATTAGGGTTGAGGGTCCTTTGTATAGGGTTGGGGGTTGAGAATTGAGGGTTGACAATTTAATGTATAGGTTAGATTGTAGAGGGTCTAAGGGTTGAGGTTGAGGGTTTAAGGTTGAGGGTAGAGGATTGTGGGTATAGGTTTCAAGGATTACGGTTGAGGGTCCAATGTATAGGGTAGAGGGTATAGGGGTTGAGGGATTAGGGTTTAAGTGTTGAGGGTTAAGGGTTGAGGGAAGAGGGCTAAGGGTTTAAGGGTTGAGGGATTAAGGGTTGAGGGTTGAGGGATTAGGGTAGATATTTTACATCATTGGGAGACCACATTTCTTGGACCCATTTTTCAAACAAGCCACTACATTGCTAATTTCACTGAATTGGCAAGCTAGTGTGCCCACTAGCTTACCAATTTGGTGAAATTGGTAAGCTAACTTGGTATTTTTTGAAAAGTGGATTCAGTAAATGGGGTCTCTTGGTGATCAAACAATCCAAGTTAGGTTGCCAATTTCATTGAATTGGTAAGCTAGTGGGTGCACTGGCTTGCCAATTCGATGAAATTGGCAATGTAGTGGCCTATTTGAAAAGTGGGTCCAAGAAATGGGGTCTCCTAGTTATGTAAATCACCGAGAGACCCCATTTATTGGACCCATTTTTTTCAAACAGGCTAAGTTAGGTTGCCAATTTTATCGAATTGGGAAGCTAGTGGGCACACTGGCTTGCCAATTTAGTGAAATTGATGATGTAGTGGCCTATTTGAAAAAATGGGTCCAAGAAATGGGGTCTCCCAGTGATGTAAATCATCGGAAGACCCCATTCCTTGGACCCATTTTTTTCATTTAGGCCAAGTTAGGTTGCCAATTTCACCGAATTGGGAAGCTAGTGGGACCCTTAGCTTGCCAATTCGGTGAAATTGGCAATGTAGTGGCATGTTTGAAAAAGTGGGTCCAAGAATTAAATCATTGGGAGACCCCATATTTTCAAACAGGGCAAGTTAGGTTTCCAATTTCACTGACATGGAAAGTTAGTTAGCCCACTAGCTTGCCAATTCGGTGAAATTGGCAATGTAGTGGCCTATTTAAAAAAAAAGGGTCCAAGAAATGGGCTCTCTCTCTCTCTCCTAAACCCTAACCCCTATACCCTATAATCTTAACCTTAAACCATCAACCTTCAACCTAGTACTCTCAACCTTATACTTAATACCCTAAACCCTAATCCCTATACCCTATAAACATAACCTTATACCTTCAACCCTATACCTTAAACAATAAACCCTAAACCCTCAACCCGCATCCCTATACCCTAAACATTATCCCTGCACCCTTAACACTATAATTAAATGCCAAATCATACATTAAACTTTACCGTAAACCCAATATCCTAAACCATAATCCCTATACCCTATGCACTTAACCCTACACCCCCAACCTTGAACACTATACCTCAACCCTTAACCCTATACCCTACACCTTCAACCCTCATCCCTATACCCTATACCCTCAACCTTATAACCTAATCCCTTAAAATCATCCCTCAATCCTAAACCCAATATCCTCAACTCTGTACCCATTATTGTAAACATGAATCCCTATACCCTATACAGTTAGCTCTACACCCTCAACCTTGAACAGTATCCCTTAACCCTCAACCCTACACCCTCAAACCTCATCTCTATACCCTACACCCTCAACCCTCAACCTTATACTCTAAACCATAAACATTATCCCTCAACCTTTACTTAAATGGAAAACCCTACACTCTCAAGTCTTAACCCTCTACTTATACCCTTAACCCTAAACCCTAATTTGTATACCCTATACACTTAATCTCATACCCTCAACCTTTGAACATTATAACTCAACCCTTCACTCTCAATCGTATACATAAATCCTAAACCCTAAACCATCAACCCTAAACCTAATATCCTCAACTATATACCCAATATCCCAAACCATAATCCATATACCTTATACACTTAACCTTATACCCTTAACCCTATACCTTAAACCCTAAAACCTAAACCCTATACCCTCAACTTTATACCTAATATCCTAAACCCTAATCCCTATTCCCTATACACTTACCCTATAACCTCAACCCTATACCTTAAACACTAAGTCTTACACCCTCAACCCTCATATGGGGAGAGAGAAAGAGGGGGAGCGAGGGATTGGTGAGAGAGAGAGAGAGAGGTTGGGATGGAAAGAGGAGATAAAGATAAGTAGATAGGGGAGGAGAGGTAGAGAGACGTGAGAGATAAAGAGTAGATACAAAAGGATAGATGGAGGGAGAGGTATGGAGGGAAAGCGAGGGAGGTGAGATAAAGAGCAATAAACAGAGTGTGGTAGGGAGTGATAGAGGGATATGTGGGTAGAGAAAGATACGTGAGATAAAGAGAAGTAGAGAGAGATAGAGATAGAGGGAAAGAGGGAGGGTGAGTGAGAGAGGGGAGGAAGGGAGAGGTAAATAGGGATAGGTGAGATAAAGATATGTAGAGGTAGAATGGTTTCATATAGAGAGGGAAAGAGAGAATGGTGAGATAGAGAGGAGAGAGTGAGAGAGAAAGAGGATGAGGGAGGAGTGAGAGAGAGCAAGAGAGAGAGGTAGAGGGGGGGGGAGGAGAGATAGAGAGTAGATAGGGGAAAAGGTATGGATGGAGAAATCTAGTAAGAGAGAGAGGGCTAGAGGAGATAAAGATAATTAGAGAAATGAGAGGTAGAGAGAAGTAGAGAGAGAGTAAGGGAGAGAGTGGTAGGGAGTGATGGATGGAGAGGTAGGTAGAGAGGGATTAGGGAGATAGATATTAGAGAGGGAAGGAGAGGGAGAGGTATGGATGGAGAGAGAGGAAGGTGAGATAGAGATAAATAGAGAGAGTGTGGTAGGGAGTGATGGGGGTATATGCGGGTAGGAGGGATAGGTGAAATAGAGAGAAGTAGAGAGAGATAGAGATAGAGGGAAGGATGGAGGGGAGGAAGGGAGAGATAAAGAGGGATAGGTGAGATAAAAATATGTAGAGAGAGAATGGTGACATATAGAGAAGTAGAGTTACAAAGAGTGAAATAGAGAATGGTGAGATAGAGAGGAGAGAGTGAGAGAGAAATAGGGTGAGGGAGGAGTGAGAGGGAGAGAGGGGGAGGGAGAGGAGAGATAGAGAGTAGATAGGGGAAAAGGTAGGGAGGGATACATCTAGTTAGAGATAGAGGGCTAGGGGAGATAAAGATAATTAGAGGGGGAAGGAGAGGTAGAGAGAGAGAAATAGAGAGGGAATGAGGGAGGGAGGGAGAGAAGCAAGATAGAGAGGTGTAGAGAGATTGTTAGGGAGTGATGGATGGAGAGGTAGGTAGAGAGAGATTAGGGAGATAGAGAGTAGAGATGGAAGGAGAGGGAGAGGTATGGATGGAGAGAGTGGGAGGTGAGATAGAGAGTAATAAAGGGAGCGTGGTAGGTTGTGATGGATGGAGAGCTAGATAGAGAGGGAGATGGGAGATATAGATAAGTAGACAGGGAGGGAGATGTAGTGAGGGAGAGAGAGGTGAGATAGAGAGAAATAGAGAGTAGTGGAAGGAGAGGTAGGTAGAGAGACAGAGAGGGGAGATAAAGATAAGTAGATATGGAAGGAGAGGTAGAGAGAGGGAGACGATAGATAAAGATAAGTAGAGATGGAAGGAGAGGTAGAGAGAGAGCAGAGATATAGAGAAGTAGAGAGACAATGAGAGAGGGAGGGAGAGTTAGGTAGGGAGAGAAGTATGGAGGGGGAGAGAGGGAAGTGAGAGAGTTGAGGTAGAGAGAAATAGAGAGAGTGGTAGGGAGTGATGTAGAGAGAATTAGAGGGAAAAGGAGAGAGACAGAGAAATAGAGATACAAAGAGACAGAGAGCGAGTTCTTGAGATCAAGGGATGGAACTCAGTTAGATAAAGGGATGGAGATAGTGAGAGAGGTCTAGAGTGTAAGGGATAAAAATGAGTGAGATAGAGAGAGAAATAATATAACTTGTTGATTACTAAAATTTGAAATTTGTGAGATCTTCCAAAAATCATTCATCAAAATTAAAAGTGTTTGGTGTTTTTTCATTATAAATTAACCGTTCATCAAAATTTCAAATAAACTAAATTCTTAGAAACTAGAATCCATTCTACAAATTTAAAAAAAGAATAAAAAAAATGAATTAGTTTCCAAAATTTGTAGCGGTAGCAAGGCCAAAATTTTAACTTTTAGGGAGTTTCCACTTAGAAAATTAGTAAAAAATCAAATATTCATTAAAAAATTATCAGAAAAATCATGCATCAACTACATATTGTTAGCTAATTTCCAGCTAGATCAATTTTAAAACACTAAAAGAAGGTTCACCATGCTAGGGACGTACAAGAGTTGCTATGTTATGTTTTTCTGATAAAAATATCACCAATTTTTGTACATCCCTCTTTTGAACCCTTTAATCTCAATCGTTTTCAAAATAAATTAGTAGTTTAGAAAGTAGACTCAGAGCACTTTGATCCTTGTTTGTGTTCCATCTCAAAATTTTGAGTGTAACTATTCTCAATTTCACATCCAAGGTTATTATTTCCTAATTTCAGAAAAAAAGTGGCCACTTAAGCCCCCTTTTTGGGAACCATCATTTTTCACTTACCCTATGAGTGGTAGATTTCATCGGATATACATCTCTTGAACAAAATTATGTGTAAAGTCGGTGAAAAATCCTGCCTCTACATCCACAAACTTGGCAAAAGTTGGGAAAAACTAGATATGCAAAGGCAAAGAATTTTGACGGCGTTACACATTTGGGAAAAAGAATCATGTTTGAGCAGTTAAAAAGTCTACTATTACATCTTTATTTTGAACTTTGAGAAGCCAACATGTCATATTGGTTATTTTCAATTTCAAAACATTTCGAAGATCCTTATGTAATGGCAGAAAATAACTACACCATTACATAAGCTTCGAAAAAGTTTGGAAATTTAACAAAACTGACTCTACAAAATAGGTTATATCTTATCTTATTCACATAAATCAGCAAAAATGGCAATGCTGTGGAATAAAATAGATTTGGAAGGAAATGAAATGGCTCTTTGCAATGAGGTTTTTGCAAGGCTTTAAACATAAAATGACCTTAAACCTAGACAAATGTTCAAAAATATATTTTGAAAGGAAATAACAATAAGAAAGAATTGTGAATCACAACAATAAACCCTGAATACAAAACAAAACTAAAACAAAGAGAAGAGAAAGATATACCTAACAACATGGAGAAGAAAAAACCATAATGAAAAACTCGATCAAAATCCATTCGTAAATCCTCACAAATTCATGCCAAATCATAAAGGAGGTCTCAATCAAAAACCATGAAAGGCGGAGAAGAAATAAACAAAATGAAATGATAAAAAATGAGATTAAAAAAATTAAAAATTCATTTAAAATCACTTAATGATCAAAATCACATTAATGAACTATAAGTTCAATTTTTCATGCGTGCGAAGGTGGGAAAGTGCACGGGCGGTGAAGAAATTTTCTCGTGTATTTTTAAAAAAACATGGGATAGATGCAAGGGCACTAAAAAAGCCATACCTTACATACTCAAAGAGTTTGAGATATGTAGCATCCCTGGTGCTGAATAATAGCACCGCTACACCTTGGAAAATTTTCTATCAGCTCATGTAGGAGCATTGAAAAATAGGACCCCTACATGGGCATAAAAAAGTCTAACTCTGAAAAAGTGAAAAATGAAAAAAAATCATTTCAAAGCTTTTCAATAAATGATGAGAGACGAGTTCACCAAGGGAAAATTTGAGGCTTTGGACCACGCGTAAAAGAAAAATGAAATTTTCCTCATTTTGTGTGCTAAGAGTGCATTGGACTACGAAATGAATAAGTTTTGTAGGGGGTTATCTTGTGAATCAAGCTTAGCTGGATTCAAAGATAAAAAATGGAAAAGGAAAGATACAAACTTACAAAAATTCCTACGCTTTAAAGAATCTAGCAAAGCTCCACTCAAATAATATATAAATACGATGAATGAGGAAAAAATTTCGGGTTGTTTTGGGGCTCACCTTAGTCAAACCCCCATTTTGGTGTTCCCACCTCCACAGACAACCAGATAGATAGAGAGAATAATAGACACAAAGAAAAATAGGCACAACAGTAATAAGAGCAAACCCCGATATGAAGGAGAACCTGTATCACGAAATAGACACCAAAGTGATAAAATAAAACCCCGCTATAGAGGAAAACTCATATCATGAAATATTGACACAATAGATATTATGCTAGAAAATAGAGAGGAAGCAAGAGAGTGTTACCAATAGTTTGTGGCTCCATCTTGGCTTGATAGACATGATGTTGAGTGCTTACAAGAGAGCTTTGGCTATTGGTGAGACTTCAATCCAATAGATCTTTTCTGTAGAAACACGATGTAGAAGAGAAGAGCATGAAGAGAGAAAGTTGCAAAGAGATCAAGTGAGAAGTCTTGCAAATGAGAGTCAAAGAATGAGTTTTGTGTAGCTACATGGGAAAAAAGAGATATTACTCTAGGAATCCAACCATGATGAGACATGTCATAGGCCAAGACTTCCAAGATTCCTCATTTGAATTAACAAAAGTATGAGGATTGTAGCACATTGTGTGGACATCCATGCACCATGCAAGCATCCAGCTCATCATTTCATGAGACACGAGGTGGTAGACTATGGTTTCTTCGTCGTTGGTCCTTATGGATTTGAAATCATCAAATTTTGACTCTTAAGGTTCTTTTCATAAATGCGACTAGGCACCATAAATGTGGGGGGAAATACAAAATTGCGAAATTACCATGGGGTGCAATTTTATGATATTACAGTATACAATAAAATAATTGGATAGTGTATGAAATAAAAGAATTATTGCAATTTTTTCATTATCTACTAATGTAGAATTCATTCCCATCTTTTATGATAGAATTTACTGATGATTAATATTATCTACATTTTCTAGTTCCAATGGTTGTGTGGCATCCTAACTCTTTGGTTGCAAGAACTCAACCCTCTAGTTACGCATGGTTGATCTTGTAGCTATGAGTCAGTGATAGTCTTATGACTACATATTTTCTATTGCCTTTGTTGCATGGTTAGTTTCTCCAAAATACTTATGTTGTAATTACCATAGTTCATCATTTTATGATATCATATTTCAGAAAGAATCATCTTAACATGGAATTTTTTATTGAACCACCATTTATCAAGTTTTAGTGCTTTATACTTTAAATATTAGTCACAAAGATTTAGGAATTTATTGGAAATGTTTCACAGAGCAATAAATAAGAATAATTAATAAGAATAAATATTGAACTCATCAGAATGCATCTAATAGACCTTGCACTTGATAACACATTGAGGCACATTTTATATATTTTCAATGCTTTTCTTTACAAGTCTTATTCACAAACCTTTCTATTATCACTTTCCTAGTTCATGATTCATTTAACTGCTCAATCTAACATATTTCAAGTGTTGAAACTAATTTGATAGAATTCATCAAATTCTTTCTTTGATATGGACTTACTCTACCTATTATTTCCTTATGAATTTAATGAACCAATGATGTGATCTTATTCAATTTTGAATCTCATCGTATGCTACTTACAATGCACATCTACACCTACTTGGAATGATAATATCAATCCTAATAGTATATGATTTTTTCATTCTTTTTTATTTACTATTAACCTACAAAGCTAGCTAGAAACATGTTGTTCCTTGCATACAATCCATTTTTCCCCCAAAAATAATGATGAATCCCTTTATTTATTTTCAAATTTATTTATCAAATGTTCTAGTTTTATTTGGTTCTTGATGAGCTTATTAGATTGTGAGATCTAAATAATTGAGCTAGTTAGAATTCATCCTTATGAGGTATTAGTTTGTGGCTTAATAATATGTAATTTGGGTTCTCATTTCCACATATTGTTTGTATTTGTTTCCTAGATAGTATCCAAGTTACTATCATAAAAAAAATTAATTTGAGAGTTTAAGGAGACTTTTTATGCTATATTACTATTTTTGAGACAATAAAAAAGTCTCTAAGTGTTCACCATGAGATTTACCCCTTAAAAATCTCATAAAAACCATTAAATAGTCTTCTAAATAGCTTGAAAGATATTTTGTAGTATCTAAAACCCTTACAAACCCTCCTTGAAGAATCAAAACCCTTTGTTATCTTTCAAAATGATATTTGTTCCAAGAGTTTAAATTTAAATGATCGCAAGAAGGCAGTTTAAAATGAAGGTTTGAATATGGATCATTAAATATATGGCATACCTTGAATGCACCATTATATTCCATTTAGTCGATCACTAATAACCTATTTTTTCCCAATCCTATTGGGGATAAAATTGATAGTTTGGTATGTATTGAATACCCTCATCTAGCTACCATGATAGAGCTACAATTGTCAAGTAGGATCCATAACCCTTATAAAATTTATATGAGAAATTTTTTTGGTGTCTAACAACAACTACAAGGTCCAACATATTTTGGTTTATGATATCAAAATCCCCCTATAGTTGTTAAAAAG
Organism: Sequoiadendron giganteum; assembly: GCA_007115665.2. Classification (NCBI taxonomy): domain Eukaryota; kingdom Viridiplantae; phylum Streptophyta; class Pinopsida; order Cupressales; family Cupressaceae; genus Sequoiadendron; species Sequoiadendron giganteum. The sequence continues at coordinate 105,105,623 of CM021105.1, read as the reverse complement.
ATAAAACTAGATTTTAACTATGTAATTGGTGTTGCAATATGGAAATATTTTTGAAATTTTTTTTTCGTGGATTTAACCTTAGGGTTAACTAATTGTGTTGATTTAAACAACCTCATTTTGAATCTCAATGCAAAGTAAACATCATATAGTAAAAAACCTTTATCTCTACACACAAATCTTGATAAATGTGTCCTAATATTTCAAGAAACTAAGATAAAATAGGTTGTAGATGCATACCTCTTCAACTATGGGTAGAAATAGAATTAAAGGGTTTTAGTTTTTGTGAGATACCTAAACAAAATATATCATTTAATATAATCATGTGTAGGATCTAATACATTTGATTTTCTCTTTTGCAGTTGGAATATTTATTTAAAGTTCAACATTGTTCCTTAGATCCAATAAATTCATTCAATCCATAAAGAGTTTTTTCATATTAATCAACATTTAACCATTACGGTGTAAGTATGATTGTAAAGATAAATACATTTGTTATCATCCTATATGAGTGTCCTACATAGTAAAGATTATTTTTTCTTTGGGTGGTCAACATTCAACACTCATACCAGTTGAAATAACCTTGACAAGTACTTTCACGAAACCCTATATAGTGTGTTATATCTTCCTTACCAACTCTATGATTGTAAAGGAAGTGTAAAAACCATTACTCACAAGGGTAATAGTCTACTAAGAAAAAAGAAATATATGTCACAAAACTAGGTGGAATATTAAACACCATTTGAGCACAACCATGTTGTCAACAATAAATGACATCTTAGGGCTATTACAACAACAATAAGATAGTATTTACCTAAGAAATAATTCAAAAAAATAGAGGCTAGTTACTTAGGCGATAAATTTACCATCCAAAATAATTCTTCATCTAAAATAACACTATCAAACATAAGCACACGATGTTATATGATGACTAATGGACTATAATATTTCTTAGGCTATCTTAATAGCATCATGGGGTATATCCTACCTTTAGAATATTTGTATGGTATCCATAGAGCCATTATTGACAATGCTAAGAATTGTCAAGAGGGAGTGAAAGACTACAAAGAAGACTATAATTTAGTGGAATTTATCATGGAAAGACATAAAATAAAGTCATGTATCAATTCTATAATATTTATGCCTCTTATGAGAATGAGTTATAATTCTTTCACAGAAACTAGTAGGAATGCTAATGTTTCCATAAGATAATAATCAAAATAGGTTATTACCATAATTAAGCTAGATCTATTCACTTAATTTCGTACATATTATCATTGTGCCATTATAGAGAACAATAATAAGATAAAGGATACTCTTGGGAAATCACTAAAGCCATAAATATGTAGGATAGTTGTGGTTATTAAGGCCAGTATAAACCTTTAGGATGTTCACGTGCCTAGATAGTCTTATTAATGCTACCATAATAAACAACAACAATAATAGGTTCTATGTAGGATTTAATTAGGTGTAGTAAATTATGAATGTTTCCACCTTATTGATAGGAATCAATTAAAAGTAAATGATGAAAACTAAGAGGAATTTCTCATCAAGAGTAAGAAATTATCATAAATTCTAGTATCAAGACTAAGAGATCATTTTATGCAAAACTCTACCATTTTATTCATATAGGATAGTAATCAGCAATTGGCTAGTCCAATACCACCAAAGAGGATTTTCATGATAATATAATATCACTTAAAAATTCCATACCACACACATATAAAGGAGATAATCCCAAAATACATCTAGTATCCTTGAGATTTTCCTTGTCATTAAGTCAAAATATTGCCATCAATAATAAATACAAGTATGATTTTATTGAGAGTGAAGTTATAAACCACTAAATTTTTTTTGTTATGATAGAGTCTTTAGATGTCAAAACATAGTAATATTCATGATTGTTATGTGCCTTAGAGCATAGACTTGTAGCTCATTTTCTCATTGCTTGCTATAAAATCGCCTTGAAGAATATTACAAGAAATGAAGGAAGTTGGGTTGTTAGAAAATATCATATTACTTCTATGGATAGTCTTATTCTTCCAAGGAAGTCTCTAAGTCAAATGGTATCATTGAAATCTATGAGTAAATAATGATATTGTTTTGTAGACTTATAAATGAGAAGGACAGGCACATGAGTGATGACAATCATGGTATTAGAAAGACAATTAAGGGACTTCGTTCAATAAGTCTTAATTCCTTAGTCTTATGTAAACTACACAATACATTATCCCAAGGCTATTGTATAGCCATAATCATAATATACATAGTTACTCATGTGGTCACAAAAATCATGACTATCCTTAATCTTAGAAATATTATTATTGTTTGAACTGTGTTATATCAGCCTTCTCAATTCAAAAGCACCATGTTAATCAATAATTTTCAAGAAATATACAATTGCACTAATATGGAAATATTATAATTTCTTACCTTATATTGGTAAATTTCCATCATCAATACCAATTCTAATCATGGAACTTGGGACCTTCCTACTCTCTAGCTCTAATATTGACCTCTAGGCATATTGATTACAATCATCAAAAATTCAATGATTATCATAAACTAGAGAAGTATTATCATGACGAATTGCATGCACCTAGTCATCCATAGGACAATAATCTCTCCATTAGTAATCTCATGCCATTGAAGCATTCTCATCAAGGTCTCAAGTTTTTATTCATAAAGATGGGAGAATCTATTTAAATACAAAATATTGTCAAACATATAAAGTAGGTTGTCATTAAGGAAGGAGATAGTCATCGTATTATAACAATTTTGTGTAGTTCTTACTTCATTTCATTGTGTAATCATAAACAATTATCCTAAAGGACTATTGCACTTATGTCATAAGAATACTCACATCAATCTTGTGATAGTAAAAAATAACCTATATGTCCTAATGTTTTCATCAAGACATGGATACTATCATGTTGTGTTCTAACAATTAATTTACGGTAAAAATCATGTCTTAACTACTAGAGGACTATTAATACAACTATAGTCAAAATTTCATGGAATAAATCGTGTGATTAGAGGAATTTGACAAACAAGGAGAGTTGTCCTATCTTTAAACCCTTATTTATTACATAAGGACGCAATCTTCAACATTCAAAGGGACTTCAAAAACCACACTAGATTCAAGGTTAACCACATTTGTAATCAAAATCCTAGCTAAACTATAACGATGATAATGGGTTGTCCCAATACTATCAAATAAAAACAAGGGGCTACCACTAAGGTAGAAGAGCGTTATTTTATCAATTTTGTTGTGAAAGATAACTAACATTCGAAGGTTGTAAACTTATTATATGTTGTAATAATAGGTATAGGGGTGATTATGTACAAGTTTATCAATTTTGGTGTTGTGCCAAGTAACTAGGAAGATATTCATACACCCTTTAGACACTATAATGTATGATTAGATGCTCCTAGTTAGTGATTCAATCAATTACATGCTCATGTCTTATGCACTTGATTGTCCCTTAGATTGATTCATGATATCCCATTCTAACAATCAATCCAAACAAAATAACTAAACAAAATGGGAAGGGTAATTGTGAGCCCTCCTCTTCCATTTCGTAATAGTCAAACATATTTCTATATACTTGACTTGTTCCTCACCTTTTGTCTTTTTATTTCTCCATCTCCTCTAACTTTTCATTTCATACGCATGTAGGTTTATGAAAATAATTCAATTAAATATCCATGTTATCATAAAATAAGTTTTCAACATATACCCCAATAGTGTATATGCACTCTATACATCTAATGTTACAAAGTCAACATCATAGTCCAAATGCACATAAAACACAAATAAAACTTATAATATTAAGCTTCATTAATTCAAACATTTTGAAAAAATCCTTTGCAAAATCCATTTTGTTCATATCCTTCCAACATTTCATTCCATGAGACCACATTTATTTGAGGAAATTTGTTTAACAATTCACACGCCTATGCTTCCACATTTTCCATACACAGCATTTCCAACTATAATATAAGAAAAAAATACCCTTCATTATGGTTTGATGGATGTCCATACGTGTTTCAAAGCTCCCATTTTGGTACATTCGGGGAGAATGCTTCCTTTACAACTACCAATTTCATTTGCTTGAAAGTTCCTAAACCTTTGTCAACAAATCCATTTTGTTCATATCCTACAATCATGGCATTCCATGAGACCACATTTCTTTTAGGGACATTATTAAACATTTCGTGTGTCCTGTCCATGCATCCACATTTTTTATACATGTCTACCAGAGCGGTTGCAAGTACAACATCTCACAAAATCCTTCTGCTTTGATGGATGTTCATACCCTGTTCCCAACCCTGCATTTGCTTGAAATTTTCTAAAACCTTTTCAACAAACCATTTAGTGCATATCCTGCAATCGTAGGATTCCATAAGACCACATCTTTTAGGCATTCATTCAAATAGTTCACGTACTTGTCTTTTCTCGGAAGATAGCATAAGCAGTACTCGAAGGGAAAAGGAGTAATAATCTAAGATTCCATAAAAGAGTATAATCTAAGATAATCAAATAAATCTTTATATACAAACAATAATTAATTTTGGATTAATAAAAGATAGTTTTTTTTTTTAATCGAGAGTGGCGAGCCACTATAATATATTATTATGAATAAATAGATAAATACAAAAAAAAATTCTAAAGGGCATAGTGGCAGGAAATAACCAGTAAGAAAGCCTTCAATTTAGCCCAAAAAGAGTACAAATATAATTTCATAACATATATACATCGCGCTGATAGTTCAAAATTTAGCCAACTAGACCCTAATTACATATCCCAAATACAAGGTGAGTTGATAATTCAAAATTCATCCAACTTGACCCTAAAATCATTCATCAACGACTAAACTATGGAGCTAAACCCATTACAATAAACAAAAACACGATAATTTTGAGCAAAAAACCCACAAAAGTCATATTTATAGTTTCATTGATTCCCCCACAATTGAATTTTCCTCTTGCAGTTCACATCCCTCCACCAATTGAAGCCCTCTCTTGAACAATCTTCTACTAGGAGCTAACACCATAGGGTGTGAAACCAACCTTGGATTCACCGTATTTTGACACACCTAAACTCTGTTAGAAGACTAGATCAAAGCATATGTGGTGTGAAGTGGACCCCAAACTGGAAAATTTACTCGAAGTTGCAAGTCGATGTGTTAGCCATTGTTTGGAGGAGGTGACACAAACATATGCAGGAATGGCAAGGAAAAATACTTTTCCTTAATTTCAAGTTCCATTATACAACAAATGAGGTGATGGTTTCTCCTTAGAGAACGTTGCAGAGTAAAGTCATTATTGAATTGCAGAGCCAACCTTAGAGCATCGGAGATCTCCTCAAAACTTTGCCGCTACTAAATGTATGCCCTTGGAAATAGGTCATCGATAAACCCTTCCCCAGAGAAGAAGTTGTATTTTTGCATGACATGGACAAGTATATTGTCTAACAAGTATTGATAATTCACAAATGTTTTTGCTAGATCATCCAATTCACCTAATGATTGAATTAAATCCAAAGTATTGGAAAGAAAAATGGAGATTACCTGTGAAGGTAAGATGAGTCATCGTGTCCTCAAACTGGTGACTTCAAGGCCCAAGATGATGTGGATGCAATCCTCAACCCTACCATTTTCTATCTTAAACATTGATTTAAGGGCATCCCGTGTGATATATTCTTCCAATGGTCACTCTCATTACCTGACTAGCAATGATACCCTCAAATTCCATGGTCGAAGAGCCATTTAATTGCGGCTTTAATGGAAGAAAACCTATACCAAACTTCTGCAACTTGCTTTTCTCTCTACAGCCTTATACTTAGCAAATTGTGATGTGATAATAAGTTCCTATGGAGCCTTTTTAATTGAATATTTTTCCTACGTAAACATGCAAAAAATGATTAAAGGAGATGTGAAGTCCTGTTCATTTAATAACCCTCTGTAACTTGAAAAAATTTCTCATGTTTTAGCAACGTAAATATGAGAGGTGGCTTGATTTCACACTTATAAACATGATTAAGTGGTACAATGAGGCGATACCATATATTTTGCTGCTAAAAATTTTGAATGATGCGACACAAGTGGAATAAATGGACATGATCCAACATCATTAAGTGATAAGAAATAGTCCTTTGTAGCTGATGCAAGTCATCTTGGGGTGTTGATGCATGATTACACATGACTTTATTAGCCATCATTACCCCAAGTGACACCAGACATATCTTTGAATTCTATATCCTCGCTAGTGTGGCAAAAGAAGGCCACGTTGGTAGTTTCTCCATATGATGTTAATACCAAGGAAGTACTTGTAACCAAGATTGTGATGCGACCTTTCCTCATATATTATCGTTAGCTTCTTGTTTTATTAGTTTAGTCAATTGAGGAAAAGCATTTAGCTCCCTTATATCATGTAATGCTTGTATCTATATTTCCTCACAACCAATGTTTGCAAGGAAATTTGCAGTTATGTTTCTTTTCCTATAAGTGTGAGTGATGATGAAGGCACTAAATCTGTCAATTAAAGCCCATTCTTTTTGAAAAATATAATTCAAATTCTAGTTCTAAACCTTTCTTAGTCTGCATGCATTTATAACTATCATAGAGTCACCTTCAATATGGATATTTGAGATCCCCAACTGAGATGCCACTTCCAGCCCTAATAATAAATCTTATGCTTCTGCACTAATGTTTGTGCAATGTGTTAAATGGAATGAATAAGTTGCCAATAGATCCCATAATGAGTTTCTGATGTGAATTCTTGCTCCTGTTTTTTGTGGTTCACTTTTAGATGCTCCATCAAAAATTAATTTGGCAAATCCTTCTTGAGGTGGGATCCATTTTACTAGACTCCTGTCAACTTTGCTGGGACAATTTTTGAGAAGACTTACATCAAATAAAATCTTTATATTCTTCCAGTTTGACATGATGAAACTATCCCAACTTGTGAATGATGAATTTGTGGTTTTCTCCTTCTAAACACAAGAATTTACCCTTTCTAATATTGCTTTTTCTATTTTGACCAATATTAGCTCTACTGGTGATTTTTTTTTCCTGAAGATTCTCATGTTCCTTTCCCACCAGATATTCCATAACACAATCACTAGAGTAATAAGCCAAATACATGAGAAAAAAGAATATTGATTTAAAGTATTTCCCAACTCTGAAAAAAGTTTTCGAATTGATTTTGGAAGAGGCATATTGAGCTCTAACTTTCTTTTAATGAAAGCCCAACATTGGTTAGCAAATTCACACTAAAGAAACAAATGATCGGATGTTTTAAATTCTCGATCACATAAAGGCCACTTAAAAGGATCTACAATTTTTAAATTGACCAAACGATCACTTGTTAGGACTCTTTTCTAAATGGCAAGCCACACAAAACTACCCACCTTGGGCAAGACTTTGTTATTCCAACAAAATGAAAATGCATGTTGAGGTTGCAAAGAGTGCATTGACTGACTTAGGAGTGTATAACCTTCCTTAACAGAATAAGAGCCAAAATTTGGGGTTGCCCAAATTATTTTATTTGGCTTTGAAGATAAGTACAAGCCTTCAAGAGAAATTAGAGGATTTATTTTCTTGTCATCAATGTTACCCTTCCAGATGAAAGATTTGATTATCTTTTCAACTTCAGAAATTACTGATGCAAGAGCTTTAAGGATAACTAGAAAATAATTTGGAATTGAGGCTAATACAGATTTAATGAGAAGGATCCTACCCGAAAAAGAAATCCATCTAGCTTTCCAAATCAAAATTCTTGCTTTGAGCCTATTTATTACCTTGTCCTAGAAAAATGCTTTATTGAAGCCTTTAAAAAATGGTATCCCAAGATAAGTGCATGGTAACTCTGCTTCCTGAAATCCCCAAACCTTCACAATTTCCTTCTTCAGAACTTCAAAAATATTTTGAATGTAAATCGTGGACTTTGCTGAATTAAATTTTTGGCCAGATGCTAAAGAATATTTGTTACGAACTTCTTTAACTTGCTTAGCTTCTGGCAATGTTCATTTATTGAATAAAAGAGTATCATCATTAAAGAGGGAGTGTATAACTGAGATATTTGAATTTGCTAATTGAACTCCATTCCATAAACCTTCACTGTGTTTCAAAAGAGTGAAACGAATTAAAGCTTCTACTATAACAATAAAAAGGAATGGTGAAAGGGGATCACCTTGTCTAACCCCTTGGGAGGCACTAAAAAAATCTGTTGGATTACCATTTATGATCACTAAGAACTTAGCTCCAGATAGAAAAGACATTACCCACCTATGCCAATTAGAGAAAAAGCCAAATTTTGTCATCTCACCTTTTTGAGAAACTCCCAATCAAACTTGTCATAGGCTTTCATCATGTCTAGCTTAACTATGAAAAAGGGCAACTTTGAAGTTCAGATTGTGTGCAGAACTTCATGCACAACAATTGCTCCTTCATAAATTTCTCTCCTTGGGACAAAGCCACCATGCTCTTGGGATATAATCCTTGGAATAAGTGGTTGCAATCTCAAGTAAATGGCTTTTGTGAAAATTTTGTAAATTGTATTGCATAGGGATATAGGCCTAAATTCAGCAAATGTGTTAGGCTCTTTGACTTTTGGCAAGATTGCAATGTTGGTTACATTAAACTTCTTGTACATAAAACTTGTTCTTCGAGATTCCTCAAGTGCCCAAAGAAGCTCAAAGCATAGAAACTCCCAACATTTTTGAAAAAATAAGGTTGTGAACCCATCTAGACAAGGAGCCTTATTAGGAGGAAGTGATAATACAAACAATTTCAGCTCCGCCATAATGAAAGGCTTCATAAGCGTCTTTGTATCTTCATTACTGACAATTCATGGTATTGTGATTAACAAATCTTATTGGTCTTTTACTCTATTTTCATCTATGGTTGGCGGAGCAGATAGGAGTTCTGAAAAAAAATTCACACCTTCATTGTTAATAAATGCTTCCTTTGTGAGCCAATTACTTGAATATAATTTGCGAATTGAATGAACTAACTTTGTTGCTTTTTTTATCTGAGCAGAGGCATGAAAAAATTTAGTGTTGTGATCACCCTCTTTTAGCCATAATTATCGAGACTTTTGTCTCCAATAAGCTTCTTCTCTCGCACATAATTCTTCCCATTCTTCTTGTAGAGTTTTTTGTTTGTCAAATAAAATAACATCCAAACCTTTTTGAATTATATTCTCATGTATTGTTGTTAATTATTTAAACACTACATCTTTTTGGTGGAAAATGTTTTTAAAAAATTGCTTGTTCCAATCACTAACTTGTTGCTTTTCAAACTTCACCTTTTCATGAAATTGGAACATTTACCCACCATTGTTTTAGAAGATCCATAAACTGAGGGTGCCTAAACCACATACTTTCAAACTTTGAAAGAGGATTTTTCTTTGGGGGCAGATACGTTTGTAATAGATAAACAAATTACATAATGATTCGAACAAGGATATGAAAGAATTTCAAATTTTAGCTTATGTTTTGAAAGAAACCAGTTGGGAGAAACCAAAAATCTATCAATCCTTTCTACAATTTGAAGAAATCCCTTCCTTTTATTGGTCCATGTACAACTACTTGAATGCGGTTGAATATCCCGTAAAGCATTTGAGTTTATAAACTAATTGAAATCTAAGATGACCTTTTGAGGTGGGCATATTCCTCAACGATTTTCTTGAAGAGATGTTATTACATGAAAGTCACCTACTAAGATGATTTTCCCACTATGAATCAGACCAATTTTCTTGGTAAGCACATCCCAAAGGTTCTTCTTTTCAATAGTCGATGTTGGACCGTATACAATTATAAGCCAAAAATTAAGATCAAACTTTGTCACTTCTGCAATTTGTCAACTATTCTCATTTTTGTGTGATTTAACATTTAACATCTTTGGGTTCCACAAGATGACTAAGCCTCCTAAATCACCTTGAGTTGGTGAGTGTGTTTATTCTCATTTGTCCCACCTTTTTACTGAGGATTCAAAAGTATCTACCGAGGATTTCATTTCATGTAAAAGGACAATGTCTTCTCCACAAGCATCTATCAGTTGCTTGATATGAGCACACATGTCAGGGGCATTAATACCCCTGACATTCCATGAAGTGATCCTGATTGTATCTGAGGAGAGAAAAAATCTCTCCTCAGACGCTTAATGGCTTCCATGATGGTTTTCTGAACTCTTGCCTCTATTTGTTCCTGCAACTTTGTGAGGTTTTATTTCCTCTCTCTTTACCCTGGGATTTTCTTCACATGAGATTGATAAAAATATTGGACTATTGAAAGAGTTTTGGATCATGTTGACCCTGTGGATTCAACCTTTTTCATTCTGACATACTATCCCCCTATAGATATTCCTTAGTTGATTGACTAGGAGACTCCAACAGGTTTTGAGCTTTGGGAGGGTTTTCTGAATTTTCCTGAGTTGTATATACTTTCTTTTCTTCCTGAACAATTGGAGGGGAGCTACTTTCCTAGAAATCCTCTTCCATAGAAATTTCTTCAAACAATTCTAAACCAATTGAGAGCAAATTTTTTTTTGCCAAATACTCAAGGTCCACATCATTTACCTTATTAGAGTTGCTTGCAAGCTATTTTTCTTGATCATTTGAGGAAGGAACCTCCTGAGAAATCAATTGACTCTGTTGTGAGTTGTCAATGAAAGACCAGGTAGCTAGGTAATCCTTTGTGCCTTGAAACATAAGCTTCTTTACAATTTCATCAATTTGGTGTTCTAAATTTAATTTTTCCATTGGGGTGTATAGGTTGAGTGATAGAATGGAAAAGATATGCATAAGATTCCATGCATTTTGTGGTAGATTAATTTGATATACGGGATTTTTCTTTGCCTTTGGATTTTTGAAAAATCCTAGTTCTGCTCCAGCTTCTTCCCATTTTCTCTTGTGCAAAATATTATGCCTTGAATTGACTGTGCATGCTCTCTATGAACCTTGTTAATGGGACCCGACATATTATCTTGACTGTTACGTTAAGGATCACTCTTAGAATTTACCATGTGACTATTTTTTTGTGAAGAGGACCTTGACATGCATTGAGAGGGAGGATGCCCTATGATGTGATAATGTGGGCACGTAATTTCTGGAGTTTCACAGATAATTTTTTGGTGCCAAGTGCCAAACTTTGAGACCAATTGAATATGTGTCGGAAGCTCTTTGTTCATTATATCAATGAGAGCACAAGTTCTGATGGGATTTGAGGGATTCTTAAAGAACTCCTTATCATGCATGAGAAAAATTCCCACATGATTAGCTATGATTTCAATCATATTAAATTCCCTGTATTCCAGAGGAAGCTCTGGCATTTGAGACCAAAAGGGAACAAATCTAAATGAAGCCATTTCAGGGTTAAAATTTGGGATCCAAGGTTGCATGCATAACCCTGATCCTTGAAAAACCCATGATTTGATTCTAAATACAAAATCTTTTTTGATTTTATTATAAAAAATTACTACGAATATGCCCTTATTAATAATTAAATAAAAAACCTATTGCACCGCCTCCCAATCATTATAAATAAGCTCTTTTAATTGTGGTAAGGGTAGAGTTAAATTCCAAAACTTACATATTATCGCTTTATCCCTTAGATCTTTGATTTGCGCATGAAGCATGCTCTCTGGAAAGGTGACTTTAATTGCATCCCTATCTCCAGAAGGTTGAGATGTTACCTTCTGATGATTGGCCTTATTAGATGACTACACTTCTTCCTTCTTGGATTCCTTACACTTCAAAATTTGCTTAGTTGGCCCTTTTTTTCTTGGATTTTTTCTCCTTCGAAGCCTTTGGCTCAAGTTGGGGTTGAATTGCATCAATAGCCCCCTTTCATGTGGGATTCGAGATAGCTGACTATGAAATCAAGGGAGCCCCTTGTTGGCCAATATTTTTCGCATGAGAGCCATGTTGCTGCCTAGTGGTCTTGGGGGTGAAAACCTTTAATCCTACTATTCTTTGTTGCAAGTTGGGGTTAGTCCTCTCTGAAACATGACTAAAATTGCGGGCTATGTTTGAATTGTTGGGGCTGTGTTTTTTTGGGTTGCCAGTCCTTATTGCCCTTATCCACCTACTGCATGCATCTTTCACCTTTAAATTGCAAATCCTTAAAGCCCTTGTGCCTAGTCGTCTTTAGATCCACCTCTGCCTCTACCTCTTTATTTAACCGTTGCGAGAATGTCATTTCTATCTCATAAGATTTTTCCCTACATTGTTGTTTAGAAATTGGAAGGAACTTTGGATTGAAGGGAGCGCTACAAGGGTTTGTGTGGCTTCCCTTCACTTGAGATTTGAAATTTTCTTAACTACTTTGTCATAAAAGCTATCTAAGAAATGAGATTTGTGCTTTGGCTTACTGACAACCCTTATTTATTTTGATTCTTGCAATATGCCCCTATCATCTTTACATATAAGCCAAAAATAGGTTGTTTATCTCACACCAAATGCCTAGACTGCTGAAAGGGCTTCCAGTTGGGTTCTGAAAACCTGTTTCTGATCGCGCTCGTATTTTGTCTTGCATGCCATTGAGGATTGTTCATGGGCCTGTAATGAAAAGCATTCCTCCTATCGTAGTGTTGAAAACAACATAGATCCCTATCATGCAAACCTTGTTCCCTATCAGGAATATTGTCGTTGGACCTCCATGAACATGCCATGAGTCAAACATCAATACCATCATTAATAAAATATAGTTGTGGGAATATGTAATTTATAATTTAATGTTAGTTAAAGATAAGGATGCTTAGTTATAAGTTTGATGATGAATAAATCTAAAGTATTAGAGAAAAATAAATGTTCATTTGATTCTACCTTTTATCATGCAAGTAAAAATAAATATCTAATTGCTAGCTAAGTTTTACTATCAACAATCATAAGAAGGAGAAGGTGAGGAAATATAGTTAGGAATTATGCTTGTATAGAATAATGCTCCACCTAATACACTAGCCATAGGATGAAATGACATATTAAACACTTTCATGTTGTGGTACATAGTACTTCTTTGTCTTAAGATAGTGATGTGTCTCTATGTAGGCATTTGGAACTACTTGCAATCTTAGCATAGGAGTGTTAGCGATAAAATATTCTCTATTCAATTGGTTGCATTTGTCGGATCCAAAGAATTAAATGAGAAAAAAATAGAACATAGAAATTAAATGTAATATAAAGATAAGAAAGTAAGCATATGAGTGATGTAAAGTAGTAATTGCAATAAATGCATCATTTTATAATCAAGTAAAACATCACGAGTGACAAAGCATGAAATTAGATGGGTTTTAGAGATAACATTAACAAACTAAGTTGCCCTTGACATTGATAAACAAAAAGTCATGATTTGGCCCTCAATGGTTGAAAAACACCCATGCAAGTACATATGGCACTAGGATAGGCATATGACCCCAATGTGTCATCCAAGAGCATGAGCATGCAAAGGTCAAGGTAAGGCACTAGGACTCTAGTGGTAGAATGGGTCTAGGAATGTGATCTCAAGGTGTAAAAAATAAAACATATTACCCTTCAATTTAATTGTTTTTACAGTCTAGCAATATATCCATAAATAATTGTACTATCTCAACCAATTCTAGCTAAATAATTATTTATTTTAAGATCATACAAATTTAATAGCTACAAAATAAATAAATAAAAATAAATTTAATAAAAGTTGTGAATGGTTTAAACTAAGATTCATAATATATATTCAAGAAAAATTCTAAGAGTTAAATGTTGTCAAGTGATTATTTTCCCTAGGTTTATTTAACAAGCATCTGTGCAATGTTATATAAAAATATCTAAAGAATATAACTATAATATAGTATTAGACCTTTGTCAATAGCTAATTTTGTGTGAGATTTTTGTTGTGTTGAAGAACATGTGAGGTACCTAGAAAAGGAGTTTCTACTTGTTTCATGATAATGCCAATCTATTACAATATTATTTATATTCAACATGATACTATTTGTGAAGTAATATTAATCTAAGCATGCATTGTGGTGAAACCTGTGAGTCATGATTTGTTTAAACTTAGGAATGTGTTGTAATAATATACAAAATTTAGCAATGTACAACTTATGTAGCAACTAAAAGCCATTAAATTATTTTTGTTTCTCATCTTAATATTGATCTTTGATTTTATTTATTTTGACCTTTATCTCACGATAAATATTTGTTTTTAATGAATACAAGTTTGTGTTTAAAACATTGCTTGAGTAACAATATCTTTAAATCTCTTTTAGTTTAATTTGGTAGGAGTTAAAAGTATACTAAATTAATTAAATTTTAAATTATTTTTCCTTTTTAAATTAATGTAGATGAATTCTGATTCTATTTTGATATCATACAAACTATTACATATATTATATTTCATATACTTTGAAGCATCTCATTATCACCAATACAAATAGCAATTCATATGGTGGTTAGAAAAGAAACTTAACTCGCATTCCTTTATATAACTAATTTATTTTTCTTGGTGAATTTTCCTTTTTAAACTAAGCATGATTCTTAAAATATTGAAAGTATTTAAAATTAGATGCAAATATTCTATTTATATTGGAATTTTTTAAAATTTAAGAAAATTTATACATAATTTATATACATAATTCTATGTTTTAAATTTTAACAAAGTATTTTTTCTAAAAGGGGACTTAGATAGTTTATAAAAATATTTAAAAAATATTATGTTATTTACTTTTTATGGAATTTCTCCATTTAGATATGGAAAATTCTCACCATCCCACAAATATTATTGAGATCTCAAGTAACAACAATAGCCAAACTCTACCAACTAACGCATGCCCATCAATCAATTTGAATGGATTTCTTAATAGTAGCATTAAGTATTTTTCAAGTAAATCAAGTTGGAGGTGGGTCAGATTGGTGGGTCGGGCATAATGTTACTAAATTATAGAATACACTCTTTTCTATTGCACAGGTTTATTAGAATTAAATTAAAAGGTCTCCCAAGGATTAAGTCTTTCATTAACTAAAATATTGTTAGTAAACTTGGTAGATTTACAAGACCTAGCTTTAGATGAACAAGCCCTAGTAGAAGAAAGAAGATAACTCTTATGATTCACTGACCAACAAAATGAACAAATCTCAAATATTGATTTTTACTCTAATTGAAGAACTCCAAACCCTTTAGAAGTCCTTAATAAGTCATTAAGTCTTTCACAATGGACCCAAAAATAGTAGAGCCAAAAGACTTAGTATCAAACTTACTAAATAAAATTTCTTTTTTTTTTTAGACTACAAGAATCAGAATCGAGTAGCCACCCCCTATAAACTATATCGCGCATGGTAAACAATTTTCACATGACCAGTGACACTGACATGACACACTCTCTAGTACCATGAGGAGAGTGGGGAAACTAGACCTCATGACCTCTTGCCTGCAACAAGATGCTTTAGCCAATCAAATTAGGCCCACCACCCCACTAAATAGAATTTCTTAATAATAGATACTATATCAATTTTAACTTTGCTTAGGGATAGGCTTTAAAAACCCACTTAATGTAAAAGAAACACCATAAAAATAATATATTTTAAATCCCAAGAGAGTGTATAAATCTTCTATTTAACTTATTGTCATTAATCAAAAAATATATAATAAGCTTATTTAACTAGCTAACCTTAAAAGCATCCAACAAACATAAAGAGATATACCGTTTAAAAATATAAAATAATTTACATAATGCAATTCACTATCCAAAAAAAAAATCTAACACAATTTTAAAACCCATAAACTAATTCTACTTGTTAAGTAGAGATTAAGTGAAAAATGACCCTAAAATACCCTATAATCACATTAATACTAAAAAAAATCCAACCTTTTTCTCATTTTTTAATTGCAATCTTAAATTCAAAAGTCAAACAATAATATCTATATGAAATAACTTTTATAAATATAAAGTGCAACCTTTATATTTGCATAATAGTTCAATTTCTTAGACATGGATACGAACCAAAAAGAATTGAGACATTTACTAATCATCTAGGGGTCTAAATGAGGATAACACAACCCTCACAATTTAGTAGATTTTGTAATGGTGTTTTTGAACATTGTCAATCCATATTGAGGTAGAAATATTAGAAGATAAAAGTGGGTGAATTCCAAAGATTTTTTTTTCTTGCAACTATAGGTGTAAGCTTATACACTTGTTCTATTTTGTAGACTAGTTATATTTTGTAGACACATATCTAAACCAAAGCAAAGAACATTTTGTTCACGTATTTTAAGAAATTTATATAATCAAGTTTAGAACAGGTCCAACACTTCAAATAATCAACATCTACATCTCCAACAACAAATTTGTATCATTTAATTTTAAAATAAGCATCACATTTAATTTATTTAATTTAGATATCAATCCTTTTATAAATCCTAGCCTTTTATGAAATTTACTTTTTTTTTTGAAAATAAAGCATAAAATAAACAACATTTTTCTTCATTAAACTAAAAAAATAAATATAATAACATTATTAAATATATATTTTTCAATCATCCCATGACTAGCGTATTAGGTGAAGCATTACCACTTTCTATACAAGCATAATTCCTAACCCTATTTCCCCACCTTCTCCTTCTTATGATTGTCGATAGTAAAACTTAGCTTGCAATTATCTTTATTTTTACTTGCATGATAGAAGGTAGACTCAAAGGCACATTTGTTTTTCTCTAATACATTAGAGTTATTCATCATCAAACTTATAACTAAGCATCCTTATCTTTAACTAACATTAAATTATGAATTATATATTCCCGCAACTATCTTTTATTAATCAAAATTAATTATTGTATGTATATAAAGATTTATTTGATTATCTTAGATTATACTCTTTTATCTATAATTATCATATTTTCCATTGTATCATCCTATTAGACTTCTATAAATTATAACCTCAAATTCTTGATATTTGAAATTTACATCATTGTTAACTCAACATCACTTTTATAAAATTTACGTAATTTTCTAAATAAAATATAATAAATAATATTTTTATTTAAATAAAGATCTAAATTTATAATGATGTTATTAAAAATATATTTTATAATCATTAAAATATTAAATATTTGTTAAATTATAAATATATTTATTTAATTGTAATTTTTAAAATGTAAATATTTTAATGAAAATATTATTATTCAATATATACAAAAAGAATAAAAGAACATAACATTTAATGTTACACCACTTTTAATGTGACTCTTTTCTAAATATAAAAATTAATCACCCCAACGTATATCCTATAATGAATGTGGAATCAAAACTGTTGAATGACCAAGGAAATCTGTGACGTCAAGAAATGATGAAACACGTGGAATGGGCTTAAAAGCAATGAACTGTGGAAATGAAGATTTCAAAAAGCCCAGGCTAAGAAACGCTACAAAAATAGAAAGGTTGGGTTAAGAGGGCCTGGCATGGGTCCGTCCACCTAAGCGTTCAACGCTTAGAGTGTGCCAGTTAAGCCATGCCCCATGGGGATATGGTCGAAGCTAATGTTAAGATACAATTAAGAGGAATGGAAAGAGGACAAAATACTAGCAATAACATCCATGTTGCAAAATATGTCCAAATTTTATATGTAAGTTAAGGATGAGGTGTTTGTGAAGTTGGTAGCTAGTGGTGAGATTTGTTGTATTTGAATTGATTGTATTGCAATTGTGTGGTTGAATGGACTTGATTGTGAAGCCTTGGAGCTTGATGCAATGATTGTTGATGAATTAAAATACAACTTTCTAAATTTTATTTAGGTAATTATTCTTAATAATCTATTATGTGAGTAGAAGTTTATGTTAGGTTGCATGGATAAATAGTCTTTCATTAGATATTCCATTTGTGATTGCATTAGGTAGGATGGGTTGTCTCATTGATAGGCCAAATGCGTAGTTGCAACTATTCAAAATATAATGATGCAAGGTTGTTCACTTAATTTAATTTAAAATAATTATCTTGAGTATCATGTAGTTTAGTTATATATTCATTATATCTAATGCTAATCATGGATTTTTGGTTAAATTCCTATTCCAAAATGATATCCTTTAGGAAGTTATGTAGTGTCTATAATTTTCAAGATGGATCAAGTCTACACCATTCCAACTCAAATTGTTTCGGAAAATAGATGCATGTTGAATAAGTTTGGTCAAGGCTATATATAATGATTCACAAGTCATGTTGATTCAATGAGATTTGAAATTTTAGTGAAAATTTGAAGGTGTACACATGTCCAACACTTATGTAGTTTACCTTAAGAGATGGTATGAGTAACTCAATGTTATATATTAATCAAATTTTTCGTTAGCCAAGTTACAACTATTAAGAGTGGTTGATGTTAAAGTTGATAAGGACCATTATAGTCAAGCTTATTAATATATTACAAGTATGGTTTGTAGTGATTTTAAGTATAGGTTTTGAAAGATATGTTAAATCTAAACACTTCATCATGGAAAAGTGTGGTTGATGAAATTTTAAAGTGGATAAAGGCATGCTAAAGTGGATTGAAAATCTATATTTGAAGGTTTGCTAATGGAACATGCTTTTGGAAATATAATTTCAAAAAGCTTTTTAAGATGTCTACAAAGAGAGATTTAATGGTCACTTGTTAGAACATTAATCTCCCACTTGGCTTGGGCATTTGTGGGATGTTGTAGGTAGAGTTAAGAGGGATAGAAGAACGATGGGGGACTCCAAATAATTACTATACTTTGTTGGTGGTTTTTGTAATCTTCAATCTCTACAATATTTTTTTTGCATTTTTTTTTTCTTTAGTGAAGTTGATTTACCCTAGAACATTCAAAGTTGTGTATTAGTTTTTTCTTATTTACAAGTATATACACAATCAAGGGAGGAATTTTTATTTTGGAAATAACCAAGGAAAAAGTCTTATATTAGTTTATAATCACAAGTAACAATTCTAAATAAAATTGATACCTTCGTCATTGAATGGTGGCGTTAGTTATGCCTCATATGATAAATAATACAATCAATCATCACTTGTCATGGATGATGACACTAATCAAGACACACGTATATATAAGCAACACAATAAAAACATTCCTAGGAGGCTAAAATAAGTTAGGAAAGTTAACTAAGCATAATGTGGAAAATAATTGGACATATCACAAGCACTATATGAAGGCCAAAATGGGTTGCCAATAGTAAGGAAATTGTTGTAAAACATTCATCATCACATACCTCTTAAAAAGCCTAAGTTCACCCACTTTAATCTCAAATTTAAGAAGTTAATACAGTCAACAAATTCTCGATGAAACAAAATACTAGCCAAAGGATGTGATTTTGCAATAGAAGTGGTCCTCATACTAACTTAATGACTAATTGATTTTAGATGAGCATGTTTGCTTACTTGACCTCTACTCTCCTTTACTATGATTTGAAATAAATTTCTAAAAAGCTATATTTCCCCAAAATGTCAAAACTTCACAATACACAAATATTTATAATCAATCTTAACGAATATATAATAAAAACTTTACTATTGAATAGAAAATTACCCCTATGTAAAATTACATAACTCAAAACTTGAAATGAAACATTTTATAACATTTTTAAGAATATGAAACCAAGAGCTGGTGCCACTAAAAAAAAGGAAAGAAAATAAAAGTGCTAAACAAATTCAATTTGCAACGGGTATGCTGCTATTCAAATTCAAATTGCAACGGGTATGCAATCATAAGGTTAAATGTGTTAGGGATATAGATTGGTGAATTTACAGATTCACAACAACAGTAGCGGAGTTTATGTAATGTGATATCCAACAAGCAATGGATGTCCAACAAGCAGGAACACTTCTACAGTGGAAATTTCCCTTTCTGCCATATAAATTCGCGGATCTCTTCTAAAAGAAGACAAAACACTGATGACAAAGAAAACAGTGAAATGCTAGAGATGGGAAGGGTTCATCAGACGAAAGCGGATTTGTCTGCAGGTTAGGGACGGCAATTCTACGACAAGAAGACGAGGGTTTACAACTGCTCAATTCTGAAGACAAGGGCTCTGCTCATGCTTTAAATGGTGGAAATGATCGCAGAATTGCAGTATTTTCTGATTCCCAACCGAGCTCTGCAAAGTGCCTGGTTGACGATTAGTCGGCTTTATAGCCACCTTGAAGGTATGTTTGCGATGGCCCACATTTTTCTTTTATTATGAATTTTTTGAACTTCGATTTGAAGACGCTGAGGTGTAAACTCTTTGCCAATCTTTTAATTGTTTGAAATGCATTTTTAACATGTGAAATCTTGGTTACATTGAATAGAATGGCATTTGAGTAAAATATTTGAATAGAATGGAATTTGAGTAAAACATACTAGAATGGGTCTTTTGATATTTCATGTGAATAATAAAAATGATAGAAAAGATCCAGAGCTATGGTATCAACCTCCAAGTTGTTTTATCAATGTTGATGATCTAGGTTAGTGGGTAAATAGATACTTGCATTTGAAACTTTTATACAGGCGAACTTGTCCTCTGTTACTCTGCATTCCTCCACAACCCGCTGAAATTCCTCCACAAAGCTTGTTCAGTGATAAGTTAAGAGAAACTAACTGCTGCAACTATCATTTTGGAATAGTCTCCCCACGAATATGAATCATAATAAGTGATACCAGTTGTAGAGGCAGAGTCTAAGCCATCTCTTGATTAGTCTGTGTTTGAATACCAATCCTGAATTTCTTCAATTTTATAATGTATATCAATTTTTACAATCTAGAAATTCATATGCAAGAACACAAAGACAAGACTCGACTCTTACTCTGCAAATCTCTTTGAGAGGGTCCACATCGATTCCCTCCTTAACGTAGTCCCATGTTCATCACGCCAGTGCCTTCTCTAGTAATTATTTGGTCATCTCTCTTTGTGCACCTGACTTGTGGGTCGGTATGACCCCTATAGGCCTACCAATGGGTTTTCTTTTGTTTTCCTTATTTTAATTTTTATATGTTTTTAGTATTGGATTGAAGATAGTTTGAAGAGAAATTTGTTACTTCTTCAATTTATCTAAATTCTATGTTTTTCTTACTAAGAAAAAACTATTATATTAGAGGGAGAAAATGTCCATTCCCAACAAGATATATTGGTAGTTTGGTAAAGTAGCTAAAATTTTCAAAAATTGCATTAAAAGATAAAGACCATATACAGATTTGTCTACAAATTCCTGGTGTTACCATTTTAATTTATCCCTTTCAAGACAACACAAAATAGAACAGTAAGGATAAACATTTCTTCAAAATAGAAATGGAAGCTCCCTTATAACTAAAAACTAAATTAAACCCTAGAACTTAAGGACATGGCCTCTAGCTTTCTACAATATGTACAGGTTAAGTTTATGGATTTTGAGAATGCATTGCAAAAAAAACTAAAGAAGTTGTCCGCGGTTTTGTTCTCAGAAAAGGGTACAAGTCTTATCAGCACTTCTACTCAATATGAGAGATTTTTATATATTTTTCTCTAAGGTAAACACCTACTACAGCTAACAAAATTCACATTCTTTTTGCTAAATGTAGAGACTAAAAAGTACAAGTACAACACAACACTTGAAATTGGATTAGACACACAAGACTCAACAAATCAAATGAAACAGTGTTTGTGACCTTGGGGAATTGAGTTGGTTGAATGCATCCCCTTATCACAATGTTCCAAAGAAAAAGTAGTCTTCTGTTACGTTATCTTCTCGATTTCAGATTGAATTGTGCATTTCTGAAGTTCTCTGCCCGTGAATAATTCTTGTTAGATTTTCACAACCTTATTGTGGATAGATTTGTTTCTCTGATCTGACCCATATCTAGAATGGAGACAGAGCCAAATGTAGTGTAGGAAGAAAATGCCAAGCCAAAACAAAGATAAGTATACATAGAAATGAAACCACAAACTTGGCCCTTTATTACCTCTAGGAAGAAACAACTCCAAACTACCCTTAACCCTTAACTGCATCGAAGGGATCACCACAAGGGCAGATCAAAAGGTGTGTCAGTTGGACAACAGTTGACAAGCACCCATGGACTGACCCCAACTAATCAAAAACAAAACTAAGATTGTCTAGATATGCAACATGAGTTGGTTGAACATCTTTATTCAATATGTCTTTACCAAAGTCATTACAATAGAGAACATACCATGGAGAAACGATTGTTTTAGTGTATACAATGATTAACTCTTCAACCCGTAGAGACACACCACCATCTTCACCAAGGAAGCGAGCTTCTGGGCATCGACCTAAATCTAAGACAACCTGCAAGAGAGCAAATTTAGCTTGACTAACAATATAAGATGTAAATGAAGTTTCCTAACTGAAAAATAAATAGGTCAGCTTCAAAACTTAACATGTCAAACAATAGGAGCGAAGGAGACTAATTATGACATTCAGAGTCACATTTTTTCATGGTCTATGTCCTCTGTTACTCTGCATTTTGAAATTTTAGATGAATTAGCCAAGTCTCTTGAGTTCACATTTGAATTAGCTCTGCTACAGAGTCTCTACTCTCCACGATTGTTCAGATAGCTGGTTTTGATCCAAATCTAAGTTCTTCAGATTCATAAGCTTCTCCAAACCCACTGAAATTCCTCCATAAAGCTTGTTCAATGATAAGTTAAGAGAAACTAACTGCTGCAACTATCATTTTGGAATAGTCTCCCCATGAATATGAATCATAATAAGTGATACCAGTTGTAGAGGCAGAGTAAGAGTCGAGATTTGCAGAGTAAGCGTCGAGAATTCATCTTTTACTTCAGTGTAAACGATCTAGTGTTCTTTCCAGAATACTTGATGTTCAATATTATTGTTCTTGATTTGTTATACTGTTCTTTCTGGTCGGCTGCTTTGTTTCAATCGGTATCATTTTATATTAACCTCTCACCTTGAGATCTTGACAATCTAGAAAACAAATATAATTTCATGGGGTTCAGATCCCCTAAAATTGTTCTCTCACTGTCACTGCTCTCATCGAATGAATCGACACAATCTATACCACTTGCACCACCTTTACCAGAATTACTAAGAAATTTAACATGATAAAGTTTATACAAAATATAGAAGGGCCAAACCAAACCGCCCCATGTCCCTGTTGTTGATCAGCACAAATCACTGAAAGAAAGAATGATCTTCATATGATTATGTGAAGGCACCAGAGTTGAACTTTATTCTATGTGATCAGCAGTTGAATTTGATGGTTGTATCAAGAGTGAAACAATTAATAGTAAATGTAAAACTTGATCCCAAAAAAGGTATTAGATTTGTCCCTTGTCCCCTCCAATTTTGAATAGAGTATATGTCCCCATCAGCTTTAGTACTTTTAACCATAAATAAATAAATAAAACTTTGGTTGTTCCTTGTATGCTCAATCAGCTTTCTGTTTTGTCTAATGATTGACATGTCTCTGCAAAAGACAGAAAGTAAGACTCCACTCTTACTCTGCGAAGTATGAGAAGCTAATTTTAGCTGATTTCGTGAGTTCGAGCAGTCCAGCGAGTCATATGACAGTCCAGTGAGTGATGAGCAATATAAATTGGGGTCTTACTTGACATGAGAATAGATCAATTTTAGCTGATTTCGTGAGTTTGGGCAGTCCAGCGAGTCATATAATAGTCTAGTGAGTGGTGAGCAATATAAATTGGGGTCTTACTTGACATGATAATAGATCAATTTTAGCTGATTTCGTGAGTTCGGGTAGTCCAGCGAGTCATATGACAGTCCAGTGAGTGGTGAGCAATATAAATTGGGGTCTTACTTGACATGATAATAGATCAATTTTAGTTGATTTCGTGAGTTCGGGCAGTCCGGCAAGTCATATGACAGTCCAGTGAGTGGTGAGCAATATAAATTGGGGTCTTACTTGACATGATAATAGATCAATTTTAGTTGATTTCGTGAGTTCAGGCAGTCCCGCAAGTCATATGACAGTCTAGTGAGTGGTGAGCAATATAAATTGGGGTCTTACTTGACATGATAATAGATCAATTTTAGTTGATTTTGTGAGTTCGGGCAGTCCAGTGAGTCATATGACATTCCAATGAGTGGTGAGCAATATAAATTGGGGTCTTACTTGACATGATAATAGATCAATTTTAGCTGATTTCGTGAGTTCAGGCAGTCCAGCGAGTCATATGACAGTCCAGTGAGTGGTGAGCAATATAAATTGGGGTCTTACTTGACATGATAATAGATCAATTTTAGCTGATTTCATGAGTTCGGGCAGTCTAGCGAGTCATATGACAGTCCAGTGAGTGTTGAGCAATATAAATTGGGGTCTTACTTGACATGGTAATAGATCAATTTTAGCTGATTTCGTGAGTTCGGGCAGTCCAGCGAGTCGTATGACATCCTCCCATGTTTGTATTCCTGGAAAATATAGCCGTGTGAGAAGAGTGTTGAAGTTATTTTTTAAGATGTTTATACTTTGAACACACCCCTCACAAAATTGTCATTTTCATAAAGTTCATCTGTGTGATCTATGCGACTATTTAATGAATGATTAGTTGGGTACTATTTGTATAGCATTGTGGTAAAACCATTTTGGAAGCATTAACATTTCTAAGGCAGTTTGGTTTACATTCGAAGGAGTCTTGATGAAATATATTAGTTGGAGGTCAAATTTGTTTAACTGCTCAATAGCCATCAGATCCTTAAGGAAAATAAACATTCATATGAAACAAGGCACGAGATAAACATCCATATAAGACACATCGGAAATGAACAGAATTTGAATCCATGATCTATTTTTGAAACTGTAGGTTATGACTATTTCTATTGTTTGTCACTTCTCTTTGCTTCAATGCTTTAAAATTATACATTTTATTTACTTATTTATGTATATTATGTAAAATTATATTTATACACATTTAGATTTTATTTATGTATGCTTATATTTTATTTATATATATATATATATATATTTTATTTAATTATATATTTTTGTATATGTTTTTTATGTATGCATGTGTATATATTTTATTTACATATGTATATATTTGTAATGTTCTAAATTTGATCGTAGAGAAAAAATACCACCATAATTTTTTTGTGACATTAGTGTATGAACCGTAGTAGCAAAAATATTTTGGGGAAAAAATTGGCAAATCAAAAGTATAAGATTTTTTGAAAAAAATATATACTAAATACATCAAAAACAACAATTGTACTAGATGACCATAGTCATCAAGAAATACACCAAAGTCGTGTCCCAATGAGAATACATGCAAAGGGGACCCAAGATACAACCCTATCTACAAATACCACAATCAAGAAAGAAACCATCTAGCCCTAACACAAAACTAAACGTTTTGATCCTCATGGAGAGTCTAAAGAAAAGTTTGACTTTTATCTTGATCTAACTAACCCCTATCCAACACGTTCCATGGCCCCTTCCTCCATGAAGAATTTGTTTCATAAATCACCTTCCTCCAACCCAACTCATAGGATTTTTCTTTATTTTTAAATCTTTGTTATTTCTCTATCTCGTGGTATGTGTCTATCTCTCCTTCACCATGTTTCATCGTTTATTTTTCTCTTTTTTTCTCTTTTTTCTTTAATAAGTGTATTATTTTCATATTATTTTTTTATTTATCTTTTATTTTTAATATCTATTTGTATTTCTTATATCCTTTTCTTTTGTATTTTTATTTCTTCTCCTTATTTTTTTGCATGTCTCACCCTAGCATGACACCCTATTCTCGACCCCAACTTGGAAAAATGTAAGACCAAGGCAAGGTGGGTTAGGTGTTGGGTTGGGTCGCATGGATACCCCTAAGTCAACAAAAGAAAGAAAGAGAGGTCCATATTTGTGTGTCTCTCACCCCAACATGACACCCATTCTCGACACCAACTTGGCAAGATGTAAGACCAAGGTAAGGCGGGTCAAGTGTTGGGTTGGGTTGCAGGGACACCCTTTAGTCAACAAAACAAAAGAGAAATCCATAATTGTTTATCACCTTTGAAAGGAGTTTATGTGTCTTTCTTGTGTGTCTCTCACCCCAACATGACACCCATTCTTGACCCCAACTTGGCAAAATGTAAGACCAAGGTAAGGCAAGTTAGGTGTTCGGTTGGGTTGCAGGAACACCCTTTAGTCAAAAAAAGAAAAGAGAAATCCATAATTTTTTATCACCTTTGAAAGGGTTTTATGTGTCTTTTCATCTGTGTCTCTCACCCCAGCATGACACCCATTCTCGACCCCAACTTGGAAAAATGTAAGACCAAGGTAGGGTGAGTTAGGTGTTGGTTTGGGTTATAGGGACACCTTTTAGTCAACAAAAAATAAGAAATTCATACCTTTTTATCGTCTTTTAAAGGGGTTTGTGTATCTTTTCTTGTCTATCTCTCAACCCAGTGTGACACCCATTCTCGACCCCAACTTGGAAAAATGTAAGACCAAGATAAGCCAGGTTAAGTGTTGGGTTGGGTTGCAAGGACACCCTTTAGTCAACAAAAAAAAGAGAAATCTATACCTTTTATCATCTTTGAAAGGGGTTTGTGTGTCTTTTTTTGTGTCTATCACCGTAGTGTGACACCCATTCTCAACCCCAACTTGGAAAAATGTAAGACCAAGGTAAGGCCAGTTAGGCGTTGGGTTGGTTTGCAGGGACACCCTTTAGTCAACAAAAAAAGAGAAATTCATACGTTTTATTCATCTTTGAAAGGGGTTTGTGTGTCTTTTATTACGTCTCTCATCACAATGTGACACTCATTCTCGACCCCAACTTGGAAAAATGTAAGACCAAGGTAAGGAAGGCTAGGTGTTGGGCTGGGTCACAAGGATACCCCTTAGTCAACAAAAGAAAGAGAGAGAGAGAATTGAGAGAGGGGGGGAGAGAGGGAGGGAGAGAGGGATGAAGAGAAAAAGAGATTTATGCAAGTAGGGTGCCAAAGGGAGAGACTTGCAAGTGTGAGGGGGGTTGAGAGGGAGAGACTTGAGTGATAGGTAGTGAGAGGGAGTGCGAGAGAGGGAATGGGGGAGAGAGGGAGTGCTAGTGAGATACCTGAGAGAGGGAGAGGGTGTGGGAGGGAGTGACTTTAAAGCGGGAGAGAAAGAGGGGGATGGAGTGAGAGGGACTTATCTAGGTAGGGTGGGAGGGATAGATAGAGAGGAGAGAGAGAGAGAGAGAGAGAGAGAGAGAGAGAGTTACCTAGGTAGGTTGCCAAATGGAGAGACATGAGAGAGAGGGGATGGCAGTGAGAGACTTGAGAGAGAGGGAGAGAGAGGGAGTGGGAAATAGGTGGAGGAAGATAGAGAAAGATAGATAGAGGGAGCGAGGGAGGGTGGTAGGGATTGATTAAATAAGTGGAAAGAGGGAGAGAGTAGATAGGGACAATTACAAAGGGTAGGAGAGAGGGAGGGAGGGAGAGCTGAGATGCATAGATAGAGAGTCTAATTGATAGGGGTTGAGGGTATAGGGTTGAGGGATTAGGGTGGAGGACCTATATGGTTGATGGTTTCTAGGGTATTACGGTTTAAGGATTGAGGGTTAAGGGGTTAGCATTGATGGTAGTGGGTATTGAGTTGAGGGTATAGGGTAGAAGGTTTAAGGGTTTAGGGTTTAGGGTTGAGGGTAGAGGGTTTAGGGTATAGGTTTGAGGGTATATGGTTGAAGGATTAGGTTGAGGGTCTCATGTAAAGGGTAGAGGGTATAGGGGTTGAGAGTTTAGGGTGTAAGGATTAAGAGTTGAGGGATTAAGGGTTGATGGTTGAGAATTGAGGGTTGAGGGTTTAATATATAGGGTAGAGGGTATAGGGTTTGAGGGTTTAGGGTTTAAGGGTTGACGGTTGATGGTTGAGGGTTTAAGGTTGAGGGTAGAGGATTGAGGGTATAAGGTATAGGGTTGAGGGTCCAATGTATAGGCTAGAGTGTATAGGGGTTGAGGGATTACGGTTTAAGGGTAGAGGGTTGAGGGTTGAGGGTTTAAGGGTTGAGGGATTAAGCGTTGAGTTAGAGAGTTTTCTTGGATTTAAGGGTTTAAGGGTTGAGGGATTATGGTTTAGGGTATAGGGTAGAGGGTTAAGGGTAGAGGGTTAAGGGTTAAGGGTTTAGGGTTTAGGGTTTAGGATTGAGTGTTTAAGGGTTAAAGGGTCAAGGGTTTAGGGTTGATGGATTAGGTTAGAGAAGATGGATAGAGAGATGGAGGGAGAAGTGAGATAGAGAGAAGGAGAGAAGAGGAGGGAGAGACATAGATATATGAGGGTTTAGGATCCAATGTATAGGCTAGAGGGTTGAGAATATAGGGTATAAGGTTGACGACCCATAGGGTTGAGGGTACATATGGTTGAAGGATTGGGTTTGAGAGTCCAATGTATAGGGATTAGGGTATTGGGGTTTGGGGTTTAGGGTTTGAGGGTTGAGGATTGAGGGATTAAGGGTTGAAGGTTGAGGGTTTAATGTATAGGGTAGAGGGTTTAAGGGTTGAGGGTTGATGGTTTAAGGTTGAGGGCAGAAGATTGAAGGTATAGGGTTGGGGGATTAGGGTTGAGTGTCCAATGT
Source organism: Sequoiadendron giganteum (assembly GCA_007115665.2). NCBI lineage: Eukaryota > Viridiplantae > Streptophyta > Pinopsida > Cupressales > Cupressaceae > Sequoiadendron > Sequoiadendron giganteum. The sequence goes on along the minus strand of CM021105.1, from coordinate 105,077,124 downwards.
ATAGGGTAGAGGGTATAGGGGTTGAGGGATTAAGGTTTAAGGGTTGAGGGATTAAGGGTCAACCAATGTAAAAGAATTTCATTCAGCACTAGGCAAATTGAGGAGGAAGGGAACCCCCTTCTTGGAATGCTTGGTGATTTTGTAGATTTTGTAGTGAGTGTGTTTATTTTAAGTGTGGTTTCCATCCATTTTGGCTTCCCATGACAATCGAGTAAGTTGTTTAATCATGATGTATTGTGATTTCGTTGGTTATTGTTTTATTGTATTTGTGGTGGATTTAAAATATTTTATGACCTTGTGTAATCAGTGAATTAAGTTAAAATTTGAATTACAGGATAATTTAAATAAAGTGGGAATTTAAATAAGAATTAAATAAATTAATGTTAATAAATATGAAGTATATAGTAATTAATAAATAATTAAATTAAATTGTTGTTGTTTTTTATTAATAAGAGGCATGTAGCTTAAATAGATTAATATGAATAAAAGAGTTAACAAAACATGACTGATTGTCCTCTAATATTTGGCAATGCACTTTCAAGAGTTTGATTATATAGACAACTTCAACTATATGCTAGCTCCTTCCTATCAACAGTATATGAGGTATCAGAGTATGAACGAGACCAACACAGAAATGTGCCTCATAGCATGTTGACAAATCATACTCTTGACATACAACACAAGGCTTGGTACATTACAAGGTCAGCTCAAACAAAACTTGTGCATATATGATTTGAAAAAATGTCTTTACTCAGAGATGATTAATTCTTGCAGAAGTGTATCTTCCTTCATTGTTGCACTCAAATCATCACATTTAAATTTTTTCCCCTCACACCCCAGATTAGCAAGCCTATCTGTTATTTTATTTCCTTCACGATAAATATGTGATATATACACATCTTGAAAATTTTACATCAATAACCATGCTCTCCTTAAATATAGCAGAGTCTCCAATTAAAAAGACTTTTTAATTGACAAGCATTTATAATAATCAAAAATCACCCTTGATATGCACCTTGTTTAAGCTCAGCTCCCTTACCAAATACAAGCCCTGTAGTAAAGCTTTTGCATTTTCCATATTATTTGTGCCTTCTTCCAATTTAAGTGCTTATGCCACTAACAAACAACCATTAGAGCCATGAATACATACACCCACACCCGATAGACTTGGATTACCTTTAGAAGCCCCATCAAAATTTAGCTTACCAAACCCCAGGGCAGGAGGAGACCACATCACCGTAGATCTTCTCTTTTTACCAAAACTTAGATCTTGATTTTCCCCAAAGATTGACTTTGAAATGTGGTCACAATTACACAAAATCCAATTATCCTAGGAAGAAAATATAGATGAAAGGATTTTGTTATTTCTGACATAGGAGTTTACAACTTATGAAATTTGCTTTTCCAATTTGAAGAGTTGCTACAGGGAATGTACTTACTTTTGAAATATCCCTCTATTCCACTCCCACCATATGCACCATATTACTAATGAGGGAAATATTTTCCATATTCAAGCAAAAAAGGAATTTTCATATAAAACAGGCAAACTCGAGAAAAGATTTCGTAATGAATTAGGTAAAGGAAATTGAATGTTCAGCTTTAACCTTATAAAGTTCCAACATTCTTGAGCTACTTTATAGCTAACAAAAACATGATCTTTGCAAATTGTCACTAGTCAATATATGCTTCTTAAGAGCAAGCCAAGTGAAACTACCTACCTTAGGGAGAGTCATCAAACTCCAACAAAAGGAAAAGACTCTATGAGATTGGGACTGGAAAGAACTTGCAATGATTGACTTGTACCCCTCCCTTATTGAATAGTTACCATCCTTCGCAAGAGCCCAAATTAATCTATCTATTGTCCCTAAGAGGAAGACTTCTCTTTTTTCTAATTCCCTCTTTATAATTGACTCTTGAATAGAAAAAATATTTTAAGTAGAAAAATATTTCCATGAAACTTTCCTTGTGTGAATATCAATTGCAGCTACATAATATTTTAAATTGGTGGCCCAAATCTCCAAAAAAACTTGAACCAAAGGTTGCAGTTCTAGCTGTAATGCCCCACCACGAAACCCTAGAGGAAGTTACAACCACTGTGGAAGCAAACAATTTTTTTTCTTAAAAGTGCATTATTAACAAGGAAGATGCACAACACTCTCACAACAACCTCTAAGGCACAAGTCAAGATTACATCTAAAACCATAACATGTACATTACTCACATAAAGCATTTAACTAATTACCAACCAAAATTAAAATACATACATACACAAAATTTAAATTACAACACATATAATACAATATATCAAGTTCTAGTTTACATTAATTTACAAGATTACAACACTCATTCCCAAAATGAGGTAGATCATACCTAACTATTAAAATTTACAAGATTCCTCCTCGAATATAATTGAGGAGAAATTTAATTACAAATGTCAACTCAAATATAATGCATCAAGAGAATGGAATGAAACGACTGGCATCCACGATCTCTCCTCCTGGAACATCAAGGGGACCTAACAGTGTAGGGCACGCGTTCCTCCCAACCAAGTGGTACTTGAAGGCCCACCCCTCGTGCTAGGAGACAATAAAAAAGATACAAGATCTACTATACTATCACTAGACATAGGCTGACACCACACTAAACTTAACAAACACAAGAATAATTCTAATTCAAAGGATACAACGCTACCAAATTTAAATATCCAATTACACCAATGAACCATACATATTGCTAACCTAGTAGAAGTGTCACCACAAAGGTACATGAGTTACCTAATAGATCTTACTAGATCTTGACCTCCATCCAGAATCACTCTCCTACTGACAACACTCAAAACATAACCCCTCCAAACAAGGACAATACAATAACCAAAACCACTCCATGCAAAGGACACAAAACACCCCCGTTCATGGAAACCAGGTAACACACTAAAAAAAATGGCAAAGAAACTGCCCAAGGGAATTACAAAAGTCCATTCCATAAAATACACCCCCCAACATTAACATACCTCAACTGGATGACTTACATAACCTCATCTATTACTTCTATTCAATTACCCCAAATCACTACTGAGGAAATCACACATTCTTAAGGCAATTTAAACCGAGACAAATCTATCGTTTGGATATACTAAATCCAATTTGATTACAAGAATTTTAATAATACATTTTCCAAATCATCTAACTAAAATCAATTTCATTTTCAAATAATATGGAAAACAAATCTATTTATTAAATTCAATTCTTCAATTACTTATAAATCAAATCTCCTCATTTTAAACCAATCACTTTAAAAATCATCCAATCATACTTTTACATTCACCATAATAAAATTATTCATAAGAAAATAATATAAATTCATATATATATATATATTAAAAATATATTTAACTATATATATGCGTATATACAATTGTTCCATGTATATACATCGATATATATATATACTTAATTATTTTAAACCAACCTATAAATAACACATATATAAATATATATATTAAGTATCTAAAAAAACAAATGCAACTGCTAATATTGGCTTATTCCTCTTTTCTCAGTGGATGAAGCATACATTAAGGAGTCTGCATCACTATTGTTTTCATGGAGGCACAACTATAAACATACAACCATCCCCATTAATTTGGGCGCAACCATAGAGAACGGGAGGCAACATTGGTTGCCTCCTCACCCACACCTTCCCCATGGGGGGCGGTGGATGGGGAGGAAGCCAAGCACCCCCCCCAACCCCTCCTTATGCCTCCAATAAAATAAACACACTGAATATTAATTTCCTTCTCATGACAATACAAGCGATCAATATTGATTGTCGTACAGACGCATTTCAACATTTGTATAAAGATTATATAGAAATATAAATGTAAATTTTTCAATAAAATTAAATAGATATGTATATATTTTATATATATGTGTATGCATACATCATTGAATATATATATGCATATATATATATAATATATACATATATATAAAGATTCCAAGACATGTCCAAACAATGATTCTTAAAAGAAATAATTTTATAAAATCCATTCCGTTTAAACATAGGAAAATTTCCTGAGAAAACTCAAATTTTCAGAGAAACAACTTCCAACACAGGGTTCTCTTTCTAAATGGAGAATTTACAAAGAATCCATAAATCAAATATAAATATCAGAGGTTTGCTTCAAATAACAAAGTATTTTCACAAATTTCCTTCTACAGGAAATATTTATCCGACTCCCAAAAAAAACAATAATACAAATATCATACACAAGGAGGCTTTCACAATTTTCCCAAAGGTTTACGATTTCCCAGCCAAACAAACTAATTAAAAAAAATAAAAATTAAATAATATCCTTCTATAGGAAGTTATTTCCAATACAAATAAGATTTTTCCCCAATTTTAATAGGAATATTTTTGAATCTAATCCTACAAATATTTATAAATTTCACTATTGTTTTCTTCTAGGTTTTTCTTTATTGTTTAACAATATTTTCTATAGAGGCTCTCTAATTTCACTATAAAATCTTCTATAGAAGCACTAAAATATTAATGGTAAATTTTCAAACACATAAGCCTTACAAATCTACAAAATAATTTTGAACATTCTACACAAATTATAATTTATTTTTTATAGGTAATCTTTCTAAATTGCAAAACAATAAAATAGTTAAAGGAACCTGTAAACCAACACTTCTTGAGTATTTGAATCTGGTGCAGAGCCTCCTCCATAGCTTCAAACAAAGCTTCCAGAAAACCATACATTCCTCCAAGAATTTTGATTTCCTGAGCACAAGAATAATTCCAACACAACAAGAAATTTCCAAACAATCTTCTAAAATACAAGTATTCCCCAAACAATTTCTACATCCCCAAAACATAGAAAAATTGCCTTTTTCCCCAAAATTCCAACCTACAAAATATCTCGTGCGTTTCTGTGAAGAAGCTTTTCGCTTCCTCACCCAAAGCCAAGATTTATCTCCGAGGAATTAATTTCCCCAACAAATTAATTAAATTTTCTATCACTTGCTGGCAATTTTCAAAATATCTTTCAACAACCCTGTTGGAATATAATCTTCTAATTAATCAAAATTAAATATTTTAATAATTAAAACATTTCCATTCAAATATAAACAATTTAATTAATTTAATTAATAAATAAATCAAATAATCCAAAGATTGATCTTTTTATTAATTAAATTAAATTTATTTATTTATTAATTCTAAAATCTCAACATTTAAAATAAGCATATTCTAATATTTAACTTTTTAACAATGAAATTCTCCAAACTTTTTTTAAAGCATTTAACCTTGATAATATAAAGCAATAATAAACATAATTAAACAAACATGACTGACTAAACCTAATGACACACTGAGGCTAGGGTGTAGACCTGACACAAGTAACCTTGCTACTATTTCCAAATCAACTTTACCATTGGGTCGACACCCTCAAACCTATGAAGCCAGGTGGAGTCGATGTCATATAATTTAAAACCTATAAACAAGGAATCAATAACACATGTATATAAACATCATCATAAAACACACTGTGAAAAGGAAAATTGTGGAATCGCAGGGCACTCGCAAGCAAGTGATGCAATTCCATCCCCTTCACCAATACACTTATCACGAACTGAAAGTTCCAACATAAATAAAATACTCATGTCTAATAACCATGTTATACCAAACCATCATTGTACTAATCACAGACATGTCCAATATAACATCAAACAAAGTACATCGCATCACACATATAGTCCACATCGCTCTATAAATAGTGTTCAAAATATCAAAGCATCGTCATCTAAAAATAAGAGAAAAATAGAGGGGTGTTACACTAGCAAAAAATTAAGCAGTGGGAAGCTATTCCATGAATCCTTCCAAAAATGAACCAACTCCCCACGATTAACATCTGATGATAGATAAGGAAGAATAACCTCATGGCATAGAATGATTAAATTCCACATGACCAAGCCACATGGAGGATTTTCAATTGTCAACACCCTTTAAGAATTACTACTATTTAAATATTTATGCTGCATTATGGAACACCATTTTAGCTCAGATCTTTTATACATCCTCCATGATAACTTTGCACCTAATGCTAGATTTCTTGCAGATAGATTATGCAACCCAATCCCACCAACATGTTTACTCATACACATATTATCCAAAGAGATTAAAGGCACTTTCCTTTTTATCAATATTGCCCCTCCATTAAAAACTTTTGGTAATTTTTTCAATGCTTTTAATTACATATGCAGTCAAGAGCTATCAAAACAAGGAAATAATTTGGGATGGAAGCTAAAACTGATCTGATCAACATAATATGTCCTGAAAATGACAACCATCTAGCTTTCCAAGACATAATTCTTGACTTCTATCAATCAATGATTTTTTTCTAGTATTTGATTTTATCTTGTTCCATGAAAAAAGGAATGCCTAGATAAGAGCTAGGTAATTCAACCAATTGAAAGCCCAATGCATCATTATTCACTTTGAAACTAAAGAATTTGTGTTAAAAATGAAAATTTTGGATTTATCTGCATTTACTCGTTGTCCGTTGGCCTAAAACCAAAGAGTAATTGTCAAGAAGTGATTTTACTTGCTTAAATTCCTAAAGAGTTGATTCGCCATATAAAAGGGTATCATTTGCAAAAAGTGAGTGTGTTACAAAATTTTGGGTATTTGTAATCTCTATTGCCTGCCAAAGCCCTTGATTATGACACTTCTAGATTGTCTTGCTCAAAGCCTCCGCCATTAAGATAAATAAGCAAGGAGATATTGGATTACCTTGTCTAACCCCTTGATATGCACCAAAGAAACCAACTAGTGACCCGTTTACTAATACTAAAAATTTAGCCTTGGCCAAACAAGATTTAATCTATTTACACCATTTATTGTTGAAACCAAATCTTTGCAATACTCGAATTAAAAAACCTGATTAACTCTGTCATATACCTTCATCATATGATCAAGCTTAATAACAAAAGAAGGAATATTATTGGAATTAATAGAATGCAATAATTCATGTTCAACTACTGTACCTTCTGATGTTTCTCTGCCAGGTACAAAACCTCCTTGTTCCGGTGAAATAACTCTTGAAATGAGAGGTTGAATTCTGAAATAAATTGCTTCTGTAAATATCTTGTAAATCGTATTGCATAAGGAGATTGGCCTAAAATCCGTAAATGTTTTTGGGGACTACACCTTTGCAACAATAGCAATATGTGTAGTATTGGATTTATTTAACATAATGCCTAAGCTCCTTGATTCCTCCAAGGTCATCAAAACATCAACACCTACAAATTCCCAACATTTTTGATAAAAGAGCGATGTGTACCCATCAGGGCCTAGAGCCTTATCCGGAGCTAAAGGAAAAAGCACCTTCTTTACTTCCTACAAAGTGAAAGGCCTCATTAACCAATTATTCTCTTCCTTAGAAATCAATTTTGGAATACTCCCTAGTAGTTCATCTTCCTTGTGTATAGATGACCTATCATTAGAACCTGAATTGGTTAATAATTCTGAAAAAAATCTAACACCTTCCTATTGAATGCCCACTTCCAATGTAAGCAAATCCTCTTTTACTAAATGGTGAATTGAGAATATTATTGAAGATGCCCTTTTAAGCTACACTAAAGTATGGATTTTTTTGTATTTGTATCCCCTTCTTTCAGCAATAACTCTCTAGATTTTTCTCGCCAATAGATTTCTTCTCTTGCTACTAACTCAGCCTATTCCAATTGCAACTTTTTTTGCTGCTCATATGTCTCTACATCCAGCCCTTTGGCTATAATATTTTAATTAATTTTAGAGAGTTGCTTGAAGAACAACTCCTTCTGATGAAAGATATTTTTAAAAACATGAATGTTCCAATGTTTTATTTGTGTTTTTACAAATTTCAACTCATTCCATAATTGAAGCATTCTAGATCCCTTAATAAAAGGAGCAGAGACCCACCATTGATGTAACAACTGAAAAAAATGTGGATGCCTGAGCCACATCTTCATAAACTTGAAGGAAGGTTTAGGCTTAAATCCAGAGTTGTTTGCTTCTATTTCTTAGGAAATAGCATAAGGATATGAGGCCACATAAGGCAATATTTGAGAGGTGAAGATTTTTTTCCCCGAAAACCAACTAGGTGTGGCTAAAAATCTGTCTAATAATTCTTCTATCTGCAAGAAATCTTTTCTTCTATTAGTCCATGTAAACAAACCATTTTTCGGCACAATGTCAATTTAGGAATTATCATTTATGAAGCTTGAAAAATCATCCATCACTCTTGGTGGGGGAAAATACCTCATTTTTTCTCCCACAAGGATACTATAGCATTAAAATCACCAGCTATAATGACCTTCTCATTTCTGATACTATCCAAAACATTTGATAAACTATCCCAAAGTTGTCTCTTCTCCAAATTTGTTGTAGGAGCGTAAACATTGATAAGATGAAAATGTAGATCAAAATGTGAGACTTTCAAAAGTTGCCAATGTTTCTCATTACTAATTAGTTGCAAGGCAATTTTTTTGGGATCCCACAAAGTAATCATACCTCCCAAAGAACCTTGTGCTGGTGAATGAGATGAACTCCATCAATTCCATTTCCCAATTGAAGACTCAAACACTTTTTCTAGAGTTTTAGTTTCTTGAAGTAAAATCAAATTTTCTCTACAAGCATCAATTTGTTGCTTGATTTGAGCTTTCTTGTCAGGGGCATTAATACCCCTAAAATTCCATGAAAATATCTTCATTGGATATGAGGAGAGCAACAAGCTCTCCCCATTCTTTTATTCCCTAATACAACCAAGTTTTCATTCAGTGTAGCTTGTAAACTAGTTGCTATCGCCTCTTTCATTTTAGAGGCATAAGATTTCCTACCCCTTTTATGTGGTATTTTGGAAGGAGTTATCTGACCAGAAGGTGTTTGTGAAATGGATAGAGTTTTTGAATAATCAAAACCCCTAGAACGCTTAGCAGCTACAACTGCCTTCAAGCTAGAAGTTGTATTGAGAATTCTTCAACATCTACAACCCCTTCTAGCTCAACAATCATAAATTAATTCATAACTCCATCTGTATCAAACTCCATCAAGTTGACTTGCTCCATATTCATTTTTTCATTTATAACTTCATCTGCAACTTCCTTAATAAGCTCTGAGCCAACCAATACTAATACTTTATCCAAAAAATCTTCAAGACCCTAAATGCCTTCTAAAATTCATGGATGGGAATTTGACCCCAAAGAAAGATAATTATCTTTCTCTTTCCTTACTGAAGAAAGCTCCAACAAGTGTAGTGAATTTTCCCCTACAGACCCCTAATCCTGAAACATTAGTTGTTTAACTATTTCCTCTATTTGTTTAAGAGAGTATGCAGTTGTAGAGGGGAAAGATAAATGCAAAGACTTAGAAAGAAACTTCTGAAAGAGATATTGATTAAATATAGGTGCTTCAACTTCTTTCCTCCTTGTAGTTGAACTATTCTTTAAAACCACTGTAAAATCCTCTGATCTCTTTAATATTGTAGACTTAGGAAAGAACTGCTTATCAACCTTCTTGACTATTATGGATTTGAAAGGTACTAGTTGCTGCACTGAATCACTAGCACCTAATTTCCCCATAGAGTCTTCTTTCAAGATTGAACAATTTGATAGGGAATGGCCCAACTCATGGCAATTAAAACAAAAAAAATCAACATTTTCTATGATTATATTCTAAATCCATTTACCAAATTTTGATACCAAATGAATTTGAACAGGAATGGGTTTTGCAACATCCAATAAAACACAAAATCTAACAGGTTTTGTGGGATCTTTAAAAAACACCTTATCATGACAAAGAAAGATCCCAATTTGGTTGGCCATTATTTCAATTAGTTTCAACTCTCTATACTCCAGACCCAAACCTTTCATTTGAACCCATGCAGGCAGAAATTTAATTACCAGATCTTGGGGGCTAAAATTTGGAGACCATGGCTGCAGATACAGGCTAGATCCTTGGAATGCCCAAGATTTTACTTTGAATACAACATCTGTAAATTCTTTATCAAAAAACAAAACTATAAAAATTCCTCTAGATTTATCTAGGTAGAAAACTTGGGAAACCCCCTCCCATTCATAAAAAAATAAGTCTTGCAAATTATTTAGATCCAAAGATGATTGCCAAAACTTACCTATTAAGGCTTTTTGACGAAGATCCTAAATCTGGGGTTCCAAAAAAAATTCAAGGAAAGAGACTTCCACAAATTTACCAGGAATTTGCTTGACAGAATCACATAAAGGGATTTGATTTTCAGCCTCTTTGACTTCCTGTTGAACCTTAGCTAACTCCTTTTTCCTCCATTGCAAAACCCTTTTCTTCTCCACATTATTCTTGCCATTTTGATGCTTTTTGCGTTTAAATCTCTTTACATATTTCTTATGAGAATCCTTTTCTACATTTTTAGGTTGTTCTTTATTAACAATATCATGCTCCGTAGTTTTGGAAAGACCTAAATTATTCTAAACATTTGGTCGTAGCCGACTCTCAAATGCATTAAGGGATTGGTTTGTCTGACCCTCTTGATCTTCTCCCTCAGTGGGTTTTCCGACATTTTGATTAGCCTCCACTCTACTTTGCCTTTGACTATCAGATGCATGCAAGGGTAAATTCTTTTGACACTCTTTTCTTTCTACCGCAGTGGGTTTTGCAACATTCTGATTAGCCTCCGCTCTATTTTTCTGACTGAAAGTCCTCCTTTTCCATGTTTCATTATGTTGTGATGATATATTCCCAGTAACCGCAAAGACTTTTGGATTGAAGGATGCGACAAAAGGTATTTTATGAATTCCCTTTGCTTGATATTTATAATCAGCCTCTGATTTTGCATAAAATCTCTTTAGAAAAGAGGAGTTCTACTCAGGCTTTTTAGCAACCCATCTTTCTTCTGATTCATTTTGGAAAACCCTTTCATTTTCATAAATATCAAAAATGGGTTGTTTGGTACACACCAAACGTCTAGACGTGTGGATGGGTCTCCAATTAGGTTTTAAAAATCTATATCTGACAACACCATTATTTTTTTGTGCATGCCCTGGAGACTTTCTCCTAGGCCCTTAATGATATGAAATACTTATGTCATAATCTCGATAATGACACAGATCACTATAATGCAATGGATGATCTCTACCAAGAATATTAGCACTCGACCTCAATGAACGAGTCATATATTAATTTTTCAACATTCTTCCAAATATTCCTCTTTCCAGAATATGTAATGGTGAAGTTCCTTGCTTGAATGGTTGTAATGGTGAAATTTGCATACTCATGCCATTTTATATATAGCTGTAATGGTGAAATTCCTTGCTTGAATGGTTGTAATGGTGAAATTGTTGTTGAAATTTTTGTCTAAAGGTATTTTATTGTAATTGATAATGTATTATCATGAAAAGATAATCGTTTAATTATGGAATAATAATGTTTTAAATACCTTTAGACAAATTTTTCCCCAAGAGAGTATATAAATATTCTATTTCACTTATTATCACTAATAAAAAAAAATATAATAAGCTTATTTAACTAGCTAACCTTAAAAGCATCCAACAAACATAAAGAGATATACCTTTTAAAAATATATAATAATTTACATAATGAAATTCACTAGCCAAAGAAAAAAACTAACACAATTTTAAAACCCATAAACTAATTATACTTGTTAAGGAGGGATTAAGTGAAAAATGACCCTAAAATACCCTATAATCACATTAATTCTAAAGCAAATCCAACCTTTTTCTCATTTTTTGATTGCAACCTTAAATTCAAAAGTCAAACAATAATATCTATATGAAATAACTTTTATAAATATAAAGTGAAACCTTTATGTTAAGTAAATAATTATAATAAATTAACATATAAATTAAGTCCTCATATTTATTTTAAACATTTGATATTTGTTATTCATTACACACTTTTTCAATTTTGTGTTTTTTTGAAATTATTATTGGAATGAAAATATAATGGTGAACTATATATTTTGAGTAAATCTATATCATTTTAGTATTTAAAAAAATTTAAACAATGTTTTGTTGATATATTGTTTACTTTGACATGCACCATCATAGAAGTTCACATGCACACCAATATGGGGGAAAAAAATAATGATACATTAATGCCCTTTTCCATTATTTTTTTGGTGCACTTTGACTACATTGTCATTTGTGCAATAAAAAATCTACAAGTGGAAAATTCTTGTATGAGTTTATCTCATGGCATTACCCTATCTTGGATAAGATCTACTAGTGCAAATTTGACCCGGATCATCCATAGTTGTAATTTTTGACCCTACACTTTTAAAATTCAAATTCAATTTAAATCTCAACAAAATCCTCCCATTAGTCATTGTGAGATAACTAGTGCATTTTTGTGTTGATTTTTATGCTAAATTTTATTTAGAGACATCCAGTCAACCATTTAAAATTGTTAGGAGATTTATCAAAAGATAAACTTTCATTGAGAGGAATGTAATAGCACATTATCATAACATATATCATGTGTTTAATCATTATTCCTAAGTCATCGAATTGGTTTGATTTGGGGTCTAATTGGGGAGAACAAAACCCTTACAACTTAGCACATTCCCTAGAAGTGTTATTAAACATCATCAATCTATATTGAGCTTCATAGATTAGAAGACCAAGGACAATAATTTCCTTATTGATATCTTGCTTACTTTGCTATGTGCCATCATAGAAATTCACATGTACATAAAAGTGAGAAAAATTTAGTGATATATCCAATCCTTTTCCATTTTTTAGGCACACTTTGAATAGATTATCATTTGTGAAATAAGAATTCTACAAGTGACATATTCATGTGTTAATTCATCTCATGAAATTTCCATTTCTTGGATAAGATCTACTAGTGCAAACTTGACCTTGTAATTTTGAACCTAAACTTTTAAATTTAAACACCCCCCCACTAGGCATTGTGATCTTACCTAGTACATGTTTAAGTTGATTTGTGTGATACAATTTATTCAAAGACATGCAGTCAAGCATTTAAAATTATCAAAGGTTTAAGTAGGATTTGCCAAGAATAAAATTTTCTTTGAGAGAAATATAATAACTTTTTCTCATCACATATATCATCATGCCTTTAAATGTCATAGAATTGGTTTAATCAGGGGTCTAATTGAGGAGACAAAAACCCTCACAATTTAGCACATTCCCTAAAAAAAATACTAAGTACTATCAATCTATATTGAGGTTTAGATATTAGAAGAACATGATAACCAAATCCTAAGCATCATATTTTTTCTATTTGATTCTTATAGGTATAGGTTTATATTTGCACAGTAGTTCAATTTCTTAGACATGGATAAAAACCAAAAAAAATTGAGACATTTACTAATCATCTAGGGGTCTAAATGAGGATAACACAACCCTCACAATTTAGTAGATTTTGTAATGGTGTTTTTGAACATTGTCAATCCATATTGAGGTGTAAATATTAGAAGATAAAAGTGGGTGAATTCAAAAGTTTTTTTTTTCTAGTTGATTCTTGCAACTATAGGTGTAAGCTTATACACTAGTTCTATTTTTTAGACACATATCTAAACCAAAGCAAATAACATTTTCTTCACATATTTTAAGAAATTTATATAATCAAGTTTAGAACCTCCAACACTTCAAATAATCAACATCTACATCTCCAACAACAAATTTGTATAATTGAATTTAAAAATAAGGATCACATTTAATTTATTTAATTTAGATATCAATCCTTTTATAAATCCTAGCCTTTTATGAAATTTACTTTCTTTTTTTTAAATAAAGCATAAAATAAACAACATTTTTCTTCATTAAACTTAAAAAATAAATATAATAACATTACTAAATATATATTTTGTAATCATCCCATGACTAGTGTATTAGGTGAAGCATTACCACTTTCTATAAAAGCATAATTGCTAACCCTATTTCCTCACCTTCTCCTTCTTATGATTGTCGATAGTAAAACTTAGCTTGCAATTATATTTATTTTTACTTGCATGATAGAAGGTAGACTCAAAGGTACATTTTTTTTTCTCTAATACATTAGAGTTATTCATCATCAAACTTATAACTAAGCATCCTTATCTTTAAATAACATTAAATTATAAATTATAAATTATATATTCCCACAACTATCTTTTATTAATCAAAATTAATTATTGTATGTATATAAATATTTATTTAAGTATCTTAGATTACATTCCTTTATCTATAATTATCATATTTTAAATTGTATCATCCTATTAGACTTCTATAAATTGTAACCTTAAGTTCTTCATATTTGAAATTTAAATCATTGTTAACTCAACATCACTTTTATAAAATTTACATAATTTTTTAAATAAAGCATAATAAATAATATTTTTCTGTAAATAAAGATCTAAATTTATAATGATATTATTAAAAGTATATTTTATAATCATTAAAATATTAAATATTTGATAAATTATAAATATATTTATTTAATTGTAATTTTTAAAATGTAAATATTTAAATGAAAATATTATTATTTAATATATAAAAAAGAATAAAAGAACAAAACATTTAATGTTACACCACTTTTAATGTGACTCTTTTCTAAATATAAAAATTAATCACCCCAATGTATATCCTGCAATGAATGTGGGATGAAAACTGTTGAATGACCAAGGAAATTTGTGACGCTAGGAAATAATGAAATGCAGGGAATGGGCTTAAAAACAATGCCAATATAGTTCCTGCTTGAAAATCTATATTTGAAGGTTTGCTAATGGAACATGCTTTTGGAAATATAATTTCAAAAAGCTTTCTAAGATGTCTACAAAGAGAGATTTAATGGGATTTTTTTCTTTCTAGAAACTAAGACACAAGAATGATAGTAGTAAGGATTAGGGAAAAATGAAAAACCTGAAGGGTGATCCTACCAAAGGAAGGGATAATCTTCATGTCATGTTCACCACAATGTGTGCACTAAGATACCAAATTTTCTAATTTGAAAAAATTGAATAAAAAGTGGTAGAATGCCTCTCTCAATGTGCATTAAAATAAAATCATAGAAAAGGATTTAGGTAAATATCAACATAAGATAAGGGCTATAATAAGATAGTGCACTAGGAAATAAGCCAAGACATTGAAGTATGATAATATGCAAGGAAAAATAATCTATTATATAAGGAAACCAATAAACTAAATGTGTGTAATAAGCATGTAATTATAATCAAACCATAAATAATCAAATAAAAAAATAAAACAAATAGGACAAAGTGATAGTTAACTTGATCACTTGTTAGCACATTAATCTCCCCCTTGGCTTGGGCACTTATGGAGAGATGTTGTAGGTGGAGTTAAGGGGGATAGAAGAACGATAGGGGACTCCAAATAATTACTATACTTTGTTGGTGGTTTTTGTAATCTTCAATCTCTACAATATTTTTTTTGCAATTTATTTTCCTTTAGTGAAGTTGATTTACCCTACAACATTCAAATTTGTGTAGACAAATTTTCTTATTTACAAGTATATACACAATCAAGGGAGGAATTGTTATTTTGGAAATAACCAAGGAAAAACTCTTATATTGGTTTATAATCACAAGTAACAATTCTAGATAAAATTGATACCATCATCATTGAATGGTGGAGTTAGTTATGTCTCGAATGATAAATAATACTGTCAGTCATCACTTGTCATGGATGATGATACTAACCAGACATGCGTCCATATAACCAACACCATAAAAACATTCCTAGGAGGCTAAAATAAGTTAGGAAAGTTAACTAAGCATAATGTGGAAAATAGTTGGACAGATCACAGGCATTATATGAAGGCCAAAATGGGTTACCGATAGTAAGGAAATTGTTGTAAAACATTCATCATCACATACCTCTTAAAAAACCTAAGTTCACCCACTTTAATCTCAAATTTAAGAAGTGAATAAAGTCAACAAATTCTCGATGAAACAAAATACTAGCGAAAGGATGCAATTTTGTAATAGAAGTGGTCCTCGTACTAACTTAATGACAATTGATTTTGGATGAACATGTTTTCTTAGTTGACCTCTACTCTCCTTTACAATGATTTGAAATAAATTTCTAAAAAGCTATATTTCCCCAAAATATCAAAACTTCACAATACACAAATATTTATAATCAATCTTAACAAATATATAATAAAAAGTTGAAATGAACCATTTTATAACATTTTTCAGAATATGAAACCAAGAGCTGCAAGGCTTTAGAGTGCCACTAAAAAAAGCAAAGAAAAAAATGAAAGAAAATAAAAGTGCTATACAAATTCATTTTGCAACGGGTATGCTGCTATTCAAATTCAAATTGCAACGGGTATGCAATCATAAGGTTAAATGTGTTAGGGATATACACAGGTGAATTTACAGATTCGCAACAAGAGTAGCGAAGTTTATGATTTCAGAGAAATGGATAAGGATTTCAAAGAAATTTCACTTTCTGCCATATAAATTCGTGGATCTCTTCCAAAAGAAGACAAAACACTGATGACAAAGAAAGCAGTGAAATGCTCGAGATCAGAAGAAAGCAGATTTGTCTGCAGGTTAGGGGTGGCAATTCTACGACAAGAAGACGAGGGTTTACAACAGCTTAAATTCTGAAGACAAGGGCTCTGCTCATGCTTTAAATGGTGGAAATTGATGGCTTTGCCCAACCGAGCTCTGCAAAGTGCCTGGTTGAAGATTAGTCGGCTTTATAGCCACCTTGAAGGTATGTTTGCGATGGCCCACATTTTTCTTTTATTATGAATTTTTTTGAATTTTTTGAACTTCCATTTGAAGACGCTGAGGTGTGAACTCTCTGCCAATCTTTTAATTGTTTGAAATGCATTTTTAACATGCGAAATCTTGGTTACATTGAATAGAATGGCATTTGAGTAAAATATTTGAATAGAATGGAATTTGCGTAAAACATACTAGAATGGGTCTTTTGATATTTCATGTGAATAATAAAAATGATAGAAAAGATCCAGAGCTATGGTATCAACCTCCAAGTTGTTTTATCAATGTTGATGATCTAGGTTAGTGGGTAAATAGATACTTGCATTTGAAACTTTTATATAGGCGGCCTTGTCCTCTATTACTCTGCATTTTGAAATTTTAGATGAATTAGCCAAGTCTCTTGAGTTTACCTTTGAATTAGCTCTGCTACAGAGTCTCTACTCTCCACTATTGTTCAGATAGCTGATTTTGATGCAAATCTAAGTTATTCAGATTCATAAGCTCCTCCAAACCCACTGAAATTCCTCCACAAAGCTTGTTCAGTTATAAGTTAAGAGAAACTAACTGTTGCAACTATCATTTTGGAATATTCTCCCCACGAATATGAATCATAATAAGTGATACCAGTTGTAGAGGCAGAGTAAGAGTCAAGATTTGCAGAGTAAGCGTCGGGAATTCATCTTTTACTTCAGTGTCAAAGATCTAGTATTCTTTCCAGAATACTTGATGTTTAATATTATTGTTATTGATTTGTTATAGTATTCTTTCTGGTCGGCTTCTTTGTTTCAATCGATATCATTTTATATTCATCTCTCACCTTGAGATCTTGACAATCTAGAAAACAAATATAATTTCATGGGGTTGAGATCCCCTAAAATTGTTCTCTCACTGTAACTGCTCTCATCGAATGAATCAACACAATCTATACCACTTGCACAACCTTTACCAGAATTACTGAGAAATTTAACATGATAAATTTTATACAAAATATAGAAGGGCCAAACCAAAGCGCCCCATGTCCCTGTTGTTTATCAACACAAATCACTGAAAGAAAGAATGATTTCATATGATCTTCATCTGATTATGTGAAGGCACCAGAGTTGAACTTTATTCTATGTGATCAACAGTTGAATTTGATGGTTATATCAAGAGTGAAACAATTAATAGTAAATGTAAAACTTGATCCCAAAAAAGGTATTAGATTTGTCCCCTATCCCCTCCAACTTTAAATAGAGTATATGTCCCCATCAACTTAAGTACTTTTAACCATAAATAAATAAATAAAACTTTGGTTGTTCCTTGTGTGGTCAATCAGCTTTCTGGATTGTGTAATGATTGACATGTCTCTGCAAAAGACAGAAAGTAAGACTCAACTCTTACTCTGGAAAGTATGAGAAGCTAATTTTAGCTGATTTCGTGAGTTCGGGCAATCCAGCGAGTCATATGACAGTCCAGTGAGTGGTGAGCAATATATTGGGGTCTTACTTGACATGATAATAGATCAATTTTAGCTGATTTCGTAAGTTCGGGAAGTCCAACGAGTCATATGACATCCTCCCATGTTTGTATTCCTGGAAAATATATGTTATGATTATTTCTATTGTTTGTCAGTTCTCTTTGCTTCAATGCTTTGAACTTTTCATGTTGGGTATGTATCAAAATGCAATACAATTATTCAGATTTATTATACAATATGAAGGACTGTATACTATCTTAGTTTAATCAAATTGTATAATATATGAACAAAGCAAGGAAGACACATCTTGTTTAATTTACTCACTATTATATTTCCGAAAAAAAATCTAAACTTCACAATACATAATTTCTATAATCAATATCAACCAATACATATTTTATTTATGTATATATATGTATGCATGTGTATATATTTTATTTACATACGTATATATTTGTAATGTCCTAAATTTGATCATAGAACAAAAACACCATCATAATTATTTTGTGACATTAATGTATGAACCCTAGTAGCAAAAATATTTTGGGGAAAAAATTGGCAAACCAAAAGTATAAGATTTTTTGAAAAAATTATATACTAAATTCATCAAATACAACAAGAGTACCAAATGACCATAGTCATCAAGAAATACACCAAAGTCATGTCCCAATGAGAATACATGCAAAGGGGACCCAAGATACAACCCTACCTACAAATACCACAATAAAGAAAGAAACCATCTAGCCCTAACACAAAACTAAATGTTTTCATCCTCATGGAGAGTCTAAAAAAAAGTTTGACTTTTATCTTGATCTAACTAACCCCAATCCAACCGCCTTCCTCCATGAAGAATCTGTTTCATAAATCACCTTCCTCCAACCCAACTCATAGGATTTCTCTAAAGCCTTAAGAATATCCCAAGCCTCCATTCTCTCTCAAACCATTTTATTTACGTTATTTGTCTCTATTTTTTAATCTTTGTTATTTCTCTATCTCGTTACATGTGTCTATCTCTCCTTCACCATGTTTCATCATTTATTTTTCTTTTTATATCTATATTTTTTAATAAGTGTCTATTATTTTCATATTATTTTTTTATTTATCTTTTTTTTTAATATCTTTTTGTATTTCTTAAATCCTTTTCTTTTGAATTTTTATTTTTTCTCCACCCCAACTTGGCAAAACGTAAGACCAAGGTAAGGTGGGCTAGGTGTTGGGTTGGGTCGCATGGATACCCCTAAGTCAACAAAAGAAAGAAAGAGAGGTCCATATTTGTGTGTCTCTCACCCCAACATGACACCCATTCTCGACACCAACTTGGAAAGATGTAAGACCAAGGTAAGGCGGGTCAGGTGTTGGGTTGGGTTGCAGGGAAACCCTTTAGTCTACAAAAAAAAAAGAGAAATTCATAACTGTTTATCACCTTTGAAAGGAGTTTATGTGTCTTTCTTGTGTGTCTCTCACCCCAACATGACACCCATTTCAACTTGGAAAAATGTAAGACCAAGGTAAGGCAGGTTAGGTGTTGGGTTGGGTTATAGGAACACCCTTTAGTCAACAAAAGAAAAGAGAAATCCATAATTTTTTATCACCTTTGAAAGGGGTTTATGTGTCTTTTCTTGTGTGTTGCTCACCCCAGCATGACACCCATTGTCGAACCCAACTTGGAAAAATATAAGACCAAGGTAAGGCGAGTTAGGTGTTGGTTTGGGTTACAGGGACACCCTTTAGTCAACAAAAAATAAAAATCCATACCTTTTTATCGTCTTTTAAAGGGGTTTGTGTGTCTCTCAACCCAGCATGACACAAATTCTCAACCCCAAGTTGGAAAAATGTAAGACCAAGATAAGGTGGGTTAAGTGTTGGGTTGGGTTGCAGGGACACTCTTTAGTCAACAAAAAAATGATAAATCTATACCTTTTATCATCTTCGAAAGGGGTTTGTGTGTCTTTTTTTGTGTCTATCACCACAACATGACACCCATTCTCGACCCCAACTTGGAAAAATGTAAGACCAAGGTAATGTAGGTTAGGTGTTGGGTTGGGTTGCAACGACACCCTTTAGTCAACAAAAAAATAGAAATTCATACCTTTTATTTGTCTTTGAAAGGGGGTTGTGTGTCTTTTCTTATGTCTCTCATCAAAGTGTGACACCCATTCTCGACCCCAACTTGGAAAAATGTAAGAGCAAGGTAAGGCGGGTTATGTGTTGGGCTGGGTCATAAGGATACCCATTAGTCAATAAAATAAAGAAAGAAAGAGAATTGAGAGAGAGGGGGGAGAGAGGGATGAAGATAAAAAGAGAGTTATGCAGGTAGGGTGCCAAAGGCAGAGACTTGTGAGTGTGAGGGGGGGTGAGAGGGAGTGTGAGAGAGGGAGTGGGAGAGAGAGGTAGTGTTAGTGAGAGACCTGAGAGGGAGAGGGTGTGTGAGGGAGTGACTTGAAAGAGGGAGAGAAATATGGGGATGGAGTGAGAGGAACTTATCTAGGTAGGGTGGGAGGGATAGATAGAGAGAGGGGAGAGAGAGAGAGAGTTACCTAGGTAGGTTTCTAAATGGAGAGAAATGAGATAGAGGGGATGTGAGGGGGAGACCTGAGAGGGAGGGAGGGAGGGGGAGTGGGAAAGAGAGGGGGGGAGATAGAGAAAGATAGATAGAGGGAGCAATGGAGGGTGGTAGGGATTGATTAAACAAGAGGTAAGTGGAAAGAGGGAGAGAGTAGATAGGGACAATTAGAGAGGGTAAGAGAGAGGGAGGGAGGGAGAGGTTAGATGCATAGATAGAGTCCAATTGATAGGGGTTGAGGGTATAGGGTTGAGGGATTAGGGTGTAGGACCTATACGGTTGATGGTTTCTAGGGTATTAGAGTTTAAGGGTTGAGGGTTGAGGGGTTAGGGTCGATGGTAGCGGGTATTGAGTTGAGGGTAGAGGGTTTAAGGGTTTAGGTTTTAGGGTTGAGGGTAGAGGGTTTAGGGTATAGGTTTGAGGGTATATGGTTGAAGGATTAGGTTGAGGGTCTAATGTTAAGGATAGAGGGTATAGGGTCTGAGAGTTTAGGGTTTAAGGATTAAGAGTTGATGGATTAAGGGTTGACGGTTGACGGTTTAATGTATAGGGCAGAGGGGGTAGAGGGTTTGAGGGTTTAGGGTTTAAGGGTTGATGGTTGAGGGTTTAGGGTTGAGGGTACAAGATTGAGGGTATAGGGTACAGGGTCGAGCGATTAGGGTTGAGGGTCTAATCTATAGGGTAGTAGGGGTTGAGGGATTAGGGTTTAAGGGTAGAGGGTTGAGGGTTGAAGGTTGAAGGTTTAAGGGTTGAGGGATTAAGGGTTGAGGTAAAGCATTTTCTTGGATTTAAGGGTTTAAGGGTTGAGGGATTAGGGTAGAGGGTAGAGGGTATTGGGTTGACGATAGAGGGTTAAGGGTTTAGGGTTTAAGGGTTTAGGGTTTAGAGTTTAGGATTGAGTTTTTAAGGGTCTAAGGGTTGAGGGTTTAGGGTTGATGGATTAGGGTAGAGAAGATGGATAGAGAGGAGGGAGAAGTGAGATAGAGAGAAGGAGAGAAGAGGAGGGAGGGACATAGATATATGAAGGTTTAGGATCCAATGTATAGGGTAGAGGGTTGAGAATAGAGGATATAGGGTTGACGACCTATAGGGTTGAGGGATTAGGGTTGAGGGTACATATGGTTGAAGGATTGGGGTTGAGATTCCAATGTATAGGGATTAGGGTATTGGGGTTGAGGGTTTAGGGTTTGAGGGTTGAGGATTGAGGTATTAAGGGTTGAGGGTTGAGGGTTTAAGGTTGAGGGTTTAATGTAGAGGGTAGAGGGTAGAGGGTAGAGAGTTTAAGGGTTGAGGGTTGAGGGTTTAAGGTTGAGGGTAGAGGATTGAGGGTATAAGGTTGTGGGATTAGGGTTGAGTGTCCAATGTATAGGGTAGAGGGTATAGGAGTTGAGGGATTAGTGTTTAAGGGTTGAGGGATTAAGGGTCAGGAGGGTTGAGGGATTAGGGTAGAGAGTTTTCTAAGTGGGTTTAAGGGTTGAGGGATTAGGTTTGAGTGTAGAGGATTGAGGGTATAGGGTACAGGGCTTAGGGTGTAAGGGTTGAGGGTTTAGGGTTGAGTGTTTAAGGGTTTATAGGGTAGAGGGTAGAGGGTAGAGGGTTTAAGGTTGAGGGTAGAGGATTGAGAGTATAGAATTGGGGGATTAGGGTTGAGGGTCCAATGTATAGGGTGAAGGGTATGGGGGTTGAGGGATTAGGGTTTAAGGGTAGAGGGATTAAGGGTTAAGATGGTTGAGGGATTAGGGTAGATATTTTACTAAGTGGGATTAAGGGTTTAAGGGTTGAGGGTAGAGTGTAGAGGATTGAGGGTCGAGGGTAGCAGGTTTAAGGGTCCAATGTATATGGTAGAGGGTATAGGGGTTGAGGGATTAGGGTAGAAGGTAGAGGGTATTGGGTTGAGGGTAGAGAGTATAAGGTTAAGGGTTTAGGGTTTAATGGTTTAGGGTTTAGGGTTTAGGGTTTAGGTTTGAGTGTTTAAGGGTTTAAGGGTTGAGGATTTAGGGTTGATGGACTAGGGTAGAGAGGGAGGGATGGATGTATAGAGAGATGGAGGGAGGGACATAGATATATGAGGGTTTAAGATCCAATGTATAGGGTAGAGGGTTGAGAATAGAGGGTATAGGTTTAATGACCTATAGGGTTGAGTGATTAGGGTAGTGGGTTGATGGATTAGGGTTGAGGGTACATAAGGTTGAAGGATTGGGGTTGAGAGTGCAATGTATAGAGTAGAGGGTATCGAGGTTGAGGTTTTAGGGTTTGAGGGTTGAGGATTGAGGGATTAAGGGTTGAGGGTTGATAATGGAGGGTTGAGGGTTTAATGTATAGGGTAGAGGGTAGAGGGTAGAGGGTTTAAGGGTTGAGGGTTGAGGGTTTAAGGTTGAGGGTAGAGGATTGAGGGTATAGGGTTGGGGGACTAGGGTTGAGGGTCCAATGTATAGGGTAGAGGGTATAAGGGTTGAGGGATTAGTGTTTAAGGATTGAGGGATTAAGGGTCAAGAGGGTTGATAGATTAGGGTAGAGAGTTTACTAAGTGGATTTGAGGGTTTAAGGGTTGAGGGTAGAGGATTGAGGGTAGAGGGTAGACGACTTAGGGTTTAAGGGTTGAGGGTTTAGAGTTTAGGGTTGAGTGTTTAAGGGTTTATAGGATAGAGGGTCGAGGGTTTAAGGTCGAGGGTAGAGGATTGAGAGTATTGAATTGGGGGATTAGGGTTGAGGATCCAATGTATAGGGTAGAGGGATTAAGGGTTAAGAGAGTTGAGGGATTAGGGTAGACATTTTACTAAGTGGGTTTAAGGGTTGAGGAATTAGGGATGAGGGTAGAGGGTAGAGGATTGAGGGTAGAGGGTAGCGGGTTTAAGGGTAGAGGGTTTAAGGGTTGAGGGTTTAAGGTTGAGGGTTGAGGATTAAGTGTATAGGGTTGGGGGATTAGGGTTGAGGGTCCAATGTATAGGGTAGAAATTATAGGAGTTCGAGGATTTGTGTTTAGGGTTGAGAGGATTAAGGGTCAAGGGTTGATGATTAAGTAGAGAGGTTTACTAAATTAGGTTTAGGGTTTTTAAAGTTGAGGATTAGGAGTAGGGTAGAGGCAGAGGATTGAGGTAGAAGGAGTAGAGTTTAGGGTTTGGGGTTTAAGGGTTAAAGAGTTTAGGGTTTAGGTTGGAGTGTTTAAGGGTTTATAGGGTAGAGGGTAGGGGGTTTAAGGGTTGAGTATTTAAGGTTGAGGGTAGATAATATAGGGTATAAGGGCTAAGGGTAGAGGGTAGAGGGGAGAGAGATAGAATTAGGGTATAGTTGTTTAGGGTATAAGGGTATAAGGGTTGAGGGTGGAGGGTAGAGGGGAGAGAGATAAAATTGTGGTTTAAGGGTTTAGGGTAGGGGTTGAGTCTATAAGGGTTAAGGGTAGAGAGTAGAGGGAGAGAGATAAAAAAGTGTATAGGGGTTAAGGGTAGAGGGAGAGGGGAGAGAGAAAGAATTAGGGTTTAAGGTTGAGGTAGAGGATAAGGGTATAAGGGTTAAGGGAAGACAGTAGAGGAGAGGCAAAAGGAGTGAGTGAGAGAGAGAGATTTGAGAGAGGGATAGGGGGAAGGAGGGAGAGACTTGAGAGATAAAGAGAGAGGGAGGGAGTGGGAGAGAGATAGAGGGTAGAGGATAGAGGGGAGAGAGATAGAATTAAGGTTTAAGGGTTGAGGGTAGAGGATAAAAGGTATAAGGGTTAAGGATAGAGGGTAGAGGGGAGAGAGACAAAAGGAGAGTGAATGAGAGAGGGAGAGGTGGTAGGAGGGAGAGACTAGAGAGAGAGAGATACAAGGAGGGAGTGAGCGAGAGATAGAGGGTAGAGGCAAGAGGGGAGAGATAGAATTAGAGTTTAAGGGTTGAGGGTAGAGGATAGAGGGTAGAGGCGAGAGGGGAGAGATAGAATTAGGGTTTAAGGGTTGAGGGTAGAGGATAGAGGGTATAAGGGTTAAGGGTATAGGGTACAAGGGAGAGACATAGAGTTAGGGTATAGGGGTTGAGGGATTGAGGATATAATAGTTGAGGGTACAGGGTATAGGGTACAAGGCAGACAAATAGAATTATGGTTTAAGGGTAGAGGGTAGAGGGTAGAGGGGAGATAAATAGAATTATGGTTTAAGGATTTAGGGTAGGGGGTTGAGGGTATAAGGGTTAAGGGTAGAGGGGAGATATAGAATTAGGTTATAGGGGTTGAGGGTATAAGGGTTAAGGGTAGAGGGGACTAGGGAGAGAGAAAGAATTAGGGTTTAACGGTCGAGGGTAGAGGATAAAGGATATAAGGGTTAAGGGTAGAGGGTAGAGGGGAAAAAAGAGTGAGTTAATGAGATAGAGAGTAGAGAGAGGGAGAGGTGGTAGGAGGGAGAGACTTGACAGAGAGAGAGGGAGGGAGTGGGAGAGAGATAGAGGGTAGAGGAGACAGGTTAGAGAGATAGAATTAGGGTTTAAGGGTTGAGGGTAGAGGATAGAGGGTATACGGGTTAAGGGTAGAGGGTAGAGGGGAGAGACATAGAATTAGGGTATAGCGGTTGACGGTATAAGGGTATAAGGGTTGAGGGTAGAGGGTAGAGGGGAGACAGATATAATTAGGGTTTAAGGGTTTAGGGTAGGGGGTTGAAAGTATAAGGGTTAATGTTAGTGGGTAGAGGGAAGAGACATAGAATTGGGGTATAGGGTTTGAGGGTATAAGGGTTAAGGGTAGAGGGGAGAGGGGAGAGAGATAGAATTAGGGTTTAAGGGTTGAGGGTAGAGGATAAAGGGTATAAAGGTTAAGGGTAGAGGGTAGAGGGGAGAGAAACAAAAGGAGTGAGTGAATGAGAGAGAGATTTGAGAGAGGGATAGGGGTAGGAGGGAGAGAGAGACAAATGGAGTGGGAGAGAGATACAGGGTAGAGGATAGAGGGGAGAGAGATAGAATTAGGGCTTAAGGGTTGAGTGTAGAGGATAAAGGGTAGAGGGTAGAGGGGAGAGAGATAGAAGGAGTGAGTGAATGAGAGATATATTTTAGAGAGGGAGAGGGGGTATGAGGGAGAGACTTGAGAGAGACACGAGTTTCTCTTTTAATTTTGTGTGTTTGACTGAATTTTTTTGTTCCAGACTATTATAGTTGGTCGTACAAAAGTATTATGTCTTGAAATCTTTTCCAATTGGTAGAGATGAGTGTTTATGTAGAGCTAGGTGAGCCACATGAACAATCAAATGTATTATTACCAATATCATAAACCTAACTTCTTGATTAGCTCATGAAAACACTCACAACACACAATAATGGTATAAGTCACCAATGGCTCCAATACACACTAAGGTTCTGAGACCTTCACATGAATTAAAAGAGGTATCTAACAAGATTAAAATCCTCATAAAATCTCAAATAAACCACTCTCAAACCTCAAAAAACCATACTTAGCCACAAACCCACTCCAAACCTTCACAAGCTAGTAGCCCTCTCCCAAGGGACTACCAAACATGTCTACAGATCCAAATGGATTCTCCAACCTATACAAATATATTTAGATACCCTTTTTTATGATAATAAATATATCTCAAGATTACTATGGACTTCTTTGAAAGGAACACCTCAAAATCTCACTTTATTGTGGGGACAACTAGGCCAGTTAGGTCTCTTTTGCAAAGAGACACCTTCCCAAAAACATAAAATTTATTCAAACTCAAAGGAAATTCTTTAGTTAGGTTACCAAAAACAATATTCCATAATTTTTAGAGCTTCAAACAATCACCAAGCTACCAATCCACTAAACCCTCACTTTCAAACCTCCAAGACTAGGTTTTCCATGGAGCCTTGTTGAAAATCACTTTTCCCAAACTTAACTCTCACAACCAAGACCCCAAACATACCATAGGATGTCTATAAATACTTAAAAGACTCTCACAAATGATTTACCCAATGTATTTCATCCATTCTCACCCTAAAACCTTTGAATTTCACTGAAAATCACTCATTTTCAATACTGAGGTTACATGTCATGACTCCAAAATGATCTCCCCTACTCCAAGAATCAACATCTATCATATTGTTAATGTAATGTAATCATTCCATTGAGCTAAAATATGTACATTAGGTGGAATGAGCTATTAAGTCACTTCATGAC
Source organism: Sequoiadendron giganteum (assembly GCA_007115665.2). Taxonomy (NCBI): domain Eukaryota; kingdom Viridiplantae; phylum Streptophyta; class Pinopsida; order Cupressales; family Cupressaceae; genus Sequoiadendron; species Sequoiadendron giganteum. The sequence continues at coordinate 105,050,240 of CM021105.1, read as the reverse complement.
TCCAAAACCTTGAAGTTCAGGCTTCTAGACTCGCCTATAGAAAACTAGCTACCAAGGACTCAAAATAAAAAGGTTTTCAGTGCCACAAGAACCAAAACATGGCCAGCACATCCCTCTACCAAAATAAAAGTAATTCTATGATTTTACCTTTAGTGTGGGCTCATGCAATAGACTACTACAAAACTGAAAAAGAGAAAAACAAACATTTCCTAAGAAAAAACAGAGCTACATTATTGATCACACTTTTACAAAAACATCCACCACCTTCATTTGAGATCCACATACATATAATAACTCCCTCAATCAAGAAACTGATTGAAAAAAATGCCTCAAGTGACCTTTTACCTCCCATGATCATTCAACTTCCCCATTATGCATTTTTTGCACTTACAAAATTTGATAATGACACCTTTTGCATATTTTGCCTAATTTGCAAATAAAACCTTAAAATAATCTAATTATCATGAAAATAGGCTCATTTCATCATGAAAATGGTCTATAAATATGAAATTATATAACTCAAAACAAGACTTGAACACCTAAATCTCAAAATTTTGCTTTGTGCCCCTACATCAGGTGTTAGCTATGTCTTGGCTTTAGAGTGAAGGAAATTCATTGATTTTTAGGAATTTTATTGTCAAATTACTGACTACTAATTCAGGTGGAGATGTAGCCTAGTACCTATTCACTCAAGCATACAAGCTAAAGCACATATTCATAATGGTTGAAGCACTAGGAAATGAACTTTAGCAATTGTATCTCATTCCCATATGTCCTCCATATGTCCAATGGTACAATGCCACCCTTTCCACCTATCCTAACAACATAGTACTCCATCACCTAACTATCCAAATAAATCTCTGCATAATAATAATAATGTAACAATATGCATCATACCCACAAAATTACTAACAAATGCTCATGTTCTGTCTGCAACCACAACACTTGAACACAAGTCAGTACCTCTTCATGATAATAAATATAATCAAAATAAAAATCATATAATATCATATCATCATGATAGTAATATGTTAAAATCATCTAAAAATCCTAAAGATAACCAAAGGACTTTCATAGTACAAATATGCCCATAGGTTGCATCCTAGTAATGATCATGTATGAGCACACACATAGTCCATAAGTTCATAATGTACAACATCAATTGTCTAACATAATTAGCACATACCTGATGAGTGCTAGGGAAAACTTTAGTGGTGAATTTTTTCCAATTGGCGAATAATTGAAATCGGGACCTCCAGAAATGGTGAATAGTACAAGCTAAAAACGATGTTGAATCGCCAGGTTTTTACCAAAAAAAAATTGTCTCGATTAATTCACCAATGTATTATATTTTAAATGATACGTCATTGAAATTGATTTGCCAACAATTTATACTATAATCACAAATATTGATTATATTCGCCAGTAATATTATACTCCTACCATTGATTTTAAAGGAAATATCGCACAATAATAAATGACCATTTAATTTTATGGATATTTTAGCCTTGAATAGGGCTTTTATTTATTGCCATCAAATCATCACTTAACTTTTTAATCCAATGGTTGTAGGTTGATTCCACGGGGGGAATTGCACCCTCAACCCCCACAAGGGGGCTTTGCCCCCTTGACCCCCACAAGAGGCACTGCCCCTTGACCCCGCTAGTGGTTGCCACCCCTGAGCCCCTACTTCAATATTACAAAAAAAATAAAAATATTGGGGAACTGTGCCGACCAACTATGCAAATTTTTAAAGGAGAGATTCACCATTGTAATTAATATTTTTAGTGAATAGTCACTAGGATTCGCCACTGTGATTATTACTTTTTACGAATTATTCATTAAGATTCACTAGGATTTTACAAACTTTTTTAATAATGTGCATAGATTCGCCAGGTTTTTACACCTTCATCGAGGGGGGGGGTTTCTTAAAGTTATCCCTGATGAGTGCCATTTAAGCTCCATTTTATACCATATTTTATATTTTTTCCTATACCATTTAACCCATTTTCATGTTCCATTTCCGTACATTGTCATACCATTTACCACCTTTTGCTACTTATGGTTAAATATAAATAAGCAATATTTAATTTAGTTTTTAGAGAAAATAAGTGGATAATAATTATAAGATTGTATTTGCTAGTGTTTTCTTCTATTATGTTAGGAAAATATATCTTGCAACAAGATGATTGAAGGAGAGGAATGTAGACTTCCTATCACCTTCTTGTTCTTGTCGCCTTCTAGTTCTTGTTGTTCATAGGTACACATATTAGCAAATTAATTCCACCCATATAATTATTTTCTCATAAAATACTTTTGTTATTTAGTTATAACCAATTATTATTCAGTTTTGATGAGAATGTCTTCATGTTGAAAATAATATTCTATTTCGATGATTGTAACCATGAGCTAAATAAGATCCTACAATTTAGGGTGAGTTGTTTCGACAAATCAAATAGCTAGATATCAGACAAAAAATAATGAAAAGGTGGCATAAAAGTAGGGAATGACTTCCACTCATATTTCTTATAAATATGAGCTATGTTAAAAAAGATATACATGTAGACTTTGTATTATTTAAAAAAAAAAAAAGAACACATTCATGAGACTCAACCAGCATAAAGGAATTTCATTCAGCACCAGGTAGACTGAGGAGGAAGGGCACCCCCTTCATGGAATGCTTGGTGATTTTGTAGATTTTGTAGTGAGTGTGTTTATTTTCAGTGTAGTTTCCCTTCGTTTTGGATTCCCATGACAATCGAGTAAGTTGTTTAATCATGATGCATTGTGATTTTGTTGGTTATTGTGTTATTGTATTTGTGGTGGATTTAATATATTTTATGACCTTGTGTAATCAGTGAATTAAGTTAAAATTTGAATTACAAGACAATTTAAATAAAGTGGGAATTTAAATAAGAATTAAATAGATTAATGTTAAGAAATATAAAGTATATAGTAATTAATAAATAATTAAATTAAATTGTTGTTTTTTTTTTAATAAGAGGCATGTAGCTTATATGTATTAATATATATAAAAGAGTTAACAAAACATGACTGATTGCCATCTAATATTTGGCAATGCACTTTCAAGATTTTGATTATACAAACAACTTCAACTATATGCTAGCTCCTTCCTATCAGTAGTATATGAGGTATCAAAGTAAGAACGAGTCCAATGCAGAACATGTGCCTCATAGCATGTTGAATTATCGTACCCTTGACATACAACACAAGGCTTGGTACATTACAAGACCAACTCAAACAAAACTTGTGCACATATGATTTGAAAAAATGTCTTACTCAGAGATGAGTAATTCTTGCAGAAGCGTATCTTCCTTCATTGTTGCACTCAAATAATTACATTTAAATTATTTCCCCTCACACCCTAGATTAGTAAGCCTATCCGCTATTTTATTTCCTTCACAATAAATATGTGATATATACACATCTTGAAAATATTACATCAATAATCATGATCTCCTTAAAATAAAACAGAGTCTCCAATTAAAGACACTTTTTAATTTACAAGCATTTATAATAATCAAAGAATCACCCTCGATATGCACCTTGTTTAAGCCCAACTCCCTTGCCAAATGCAAGCCTTGTAGTAAAGCTTTTGCCTCTGCCATATTATTTGTGCCTTCTTCCAATTTAAGTTCTTGTGCCACTAACAAACAACCATTAGAGTTATGAATACATACACCCACACCCGACAGACCTAGATTACATTTATAAACCCCATAAAAATTTAGCTTAGTAAAGGCTGGGGCAAAAGGAGACCACATCACCGTAGATCTGCTCTTCTTACCCAAAAGTCTTGATTTTCCCTAAAGATCTACTTTGAAATGTGGTCCCAATTACATAGAATCCAATTATCCCAGGAAGAAAATGTAGATGAAAGGATTTTGTTATTTCTGACATATGATTTTACAACTTATGATTTTTTTTTCCAATTTGAAGAGGAGTTTCTACAGGGAATGTACTCACTTCCTAAATATCCCTCTATTTTTCACCCACCATATGCACCCTATAACTAATAAGGGAATTGTTTTCCATATGCAAGCAAAAAAGGAATTTTTATATAAAATATGTCAACTCGAGAAAATATCCCATAATGAATTAGGTAAAGGAAATTGAATGTTTAGCTTTAACCTTATAAAGTTCCAACATTCTTGAGCTACTTTATAGCCAACAAAAGGATGATCTACAGTTTCATTGGCTTCTTGACATAAAACACAAACAAAGGAATCTGCAATACCCAATCTTTGCAATTTGTCACTAGTCAATATCTACTTCTTAAGAGCAAGCCAAGCGAAACTACCTGCCTTAGGGAGAGTCATTGAATTCCAACAAAAGGAAAAGGCTCTGTGAGATTGGGACTGGAAAGAACTTGCAATGATTGACTTGTACCCCTCCCTTATTGAATAGTTACCATCCTTCACAGGAGGCCAAATTAATCTATTTCTTGTCCCTGAGAAGAAGACTTCTCTTTTTTCTAATTCCCTCTTTATAATTGACTCTTGAATAGAAGAAATATTTGAAGAAGAAAAAGATTTACATGAAAATTTCCCTGTGTGAATATCAACTGCAGCTACATAATCTCTTAAACTGGTGCCCCAACTCTCCAAAAAAACTTGAACTGAAGATTGTAGTTCTAGCTGTAATGCCCCACTGTGAAACCCTAAAGGAAGTTGCAACCACTGTGGAAGTGAACAATTTTTTTTCTTAAAAGTGCATTATTAACAAGGAAGATGCACAAAACTCTCGCAACAACCTTTAAGGAACAAGACAAGATTACATCTAAAACCATAACATGTACATTACTCACATAAAGTATTTAACTAATTACCAACCAGAATTAAAATACATACATACACAACATTTAAATTACAACACATAGAATAAAATATATCAAGTTCCAGTTTACATTAATTTACAAGTAAGATTACAACACTCATTCCTAGAATGAGGTAGATCATACCTAACTATTACAATTTATGTAAGATTCCTCGTCGAATACAATTGAGGACAAATTTAATTACAAATGTCAACTGAAATATAATGCATCAAGAGAACATAATGAAACAAATGGAATCCACGAGCTCTCCTCCCGGAAGACCTCTCCATCACAAACTGAAGATCAAGGGGACCCAACGGTTTAGGGTGCACGTTCCTCCCAACCAAGTGGTACCCGAAGGCCCACCCCCTGTTCTAGGAAAAAATAAAAAAGATAGAAGATATACTCTACTACTAATAGACACAAGCTGACACCACACTGAACCTAACAAACACAAGAAAAATTCTAATTCAAAGGATACAATGCTACCAAAGTTAAATATCTAGTTACACCAATAAACCATGCATACTACTAACCTAGGAGAAGTGTCACCACAAAGGTACATGAGTTACCTGACAGATCTTCCTAGATCCTGATCCCCATCCAGAATCACTCTCCTACTGACAACACTTAGAATATAACCCCTCCAAACAAGGAGAATACACTAACCAAAACCACTCCATACAAAGGAGACAAAACACCCTCATTCGTGGAAATTGGGTAATACACTAAAAAAATGGCAAACACACTGCCCAAGGGAATTACAAAACACAATACCATAAAATACAACCCCCAACGTTAACATACCTCAACTGGATGACTTACATAACCTCATCTATTACTTCTATTCATTTACCCCAAATCACTACTGAAGAAAACACACATTCTTAAGGAAATTTAAACCAGAACAAATCTATCCTTCAGATCTACTAAATCCAATTTAATTACAAGAATTTTAATAATACATTTTCCCAATAATCTAACTTAAATCAATTTCATTTTCAAATAATATGGAAAACAAATCTATTTATTAAATTCATTTATTCAATTACTTGTAAATCAAATCTCCTCATTTTAAACCAATCACTTTAAAAATCATCCAATCATACTTTTACATTCACCATAATAAAATTATTCATAAAAAAATAATATAAATTCATATATATATATATAATATATTTAACTATATATATGCATATATACAATTGTTCCATGTATATACATCCATATATATACTTAATTATTTTAAAGCAACCTATAAATAAAACATATATGAATATATATATATATATATATTTAATAAGAATATAAAAAAAATAAATGCAATTGCTAATATTGGCTGATGCCTCTTTTCTCAGCGAACGAAGCATACATTAAAGATTCTGCATCACTATTGTTTTCATGGAGGCACAACTGCAACCATACAACCGTCCCCATTAATTTGGGCGCAACCATAGAGAAAGGGAGGCAATGCTAGCTGCCTCCTCACCCACACCTTCCCCATGGGGGCGGTGGATTCGGAGGAAGCCAAGCGCTCCCCCCAACCCCTCCTTACGCCTCCAATAAAATAAAAACATTGAATATTAACATCCTTCTCATGACAATACAAGTGATCCACAAAGATCATTGTACAAATGCTTTTCAACATTTGTATAAAGATTTTATAGAAATATAAATGCAATTTTTTCAATACAATTAAATAGATATGTATATATTTTATATATATGTGTGCATATATCATTGAATATATATATGCATATATATATATATATATATAATATAGGCATATATATATAATATATACATATATAAAGAGTCCAAGACACATATTTTAATTGGGAAAATTATTTTTCCAAAAAGATTAGATACAGGAAATTTCCCAAATACACCCAAAAAACCACATACAAGAAATAGAGACGAAATCCTCAAATAAACACAAATATTCCATAAATCTATCTAGAAAATGATTCTTAAAAGAAAGAATTCTATAAAATCCATTCCATTGAAACACAAGAAACTTTCTCGAGAAAACCCAAATTTTCAGAGAAACAATTTCCAACAGAGGGTTCTCCTTCTAAATGGAGAATTTATAAAGGCTCCATAAATCAAATATAAATATCAGAGGTTTGCTTCAGATAACAAAGTATTCTCACAAATTTCCTTCTACAAGAAATATTTATCTAACTCCCAGAAAAAACAATAATACATATATCATAGACAAGGAGGATTTCACAATTTTCCCAAAGGTTGACGATTTACCACCCAAACAAACTAATGAAAAAAAACAATTTTAAATAATATTCTTCTACAGGAATTTATTTCCAATAAAAATAATATTTTTCCCCAATTTTAACAAGAAGATTTTCGAATCTAATCCTACAGAGATTTATAAATTTCTCTATTGTTTTCTTCTGGGTTTTTGTTTATTGTTTAACAATAATTTTCTATAGAGGCTCTCTAATTTCACTATAAAATCTTCTACATAAGCACTAAAATATTCAAGGTAAATTTTCAAACATAGAAGCCTGACAAATCTACAAAATAATTTTAAAGATTCTACACAAATTATAAATTATTTTGTACAGGTAATCTTTCTAAATTGCAAAACAATAAAATAGTTAAAGGAACCTGTAAACCAACGCTACTTGAGTATTTGAATCTAACGCATAGCCTCCTCCACAACTTCAAGAAAAGATTCCAGAAAACCATGGATTCCTCCAAGAAGTTTGATTTACCAAGCACAAGAATAATTCCAACACAACAAGAAATTTCCAAACAATCTTCTAAAATGCAAGTATTCCCCAAATAGTTTCTACATCCCAAAATCATTTTTAAAAATCTCCGGAACACAACAAAATTCTCTTTTTCCCCAAAATTCTAACCAGCAAAATATCTCGTGCCTTGCCATGAAAAAGCTTTCCGCTTCCTCACCCAAAGCCAAGATTTATCTCCCAGGAATTAATTTCCCCAACAAATTAATTAATTTTTCTAACACTTGCTACCAATTTCCAAAATATCTTTGAACAACCCTACTGGAATATAATCTTCTAATTAACCAAAATTAAATATTTTAATAATTAAAAAAATTCCATTCAAATATAAACAATTTCATTAATTTCATTAATCAACAAATCAAATAATCCACATATTAATATTTTTATTAATTAAATTAAATTTATTTATTTATTAATTCTAAAATCTCAAAATTTAAAATAAGCATATTCTAATATTTAACTTTTTAACAATGAAATTCTCTAAACCTCTTTTAAAGCATTTTACCTTGATAATATAAAGCAATAATAAACACAATTAAATAGACACGACTGACTAAACCTGACGACACACTGAGGCTAGGGTGTAGACCTAACACAAGTAACCTAGCTACTATCTACCAATAAACTTTACCATTGGGTCAACATGCTCAAACCTGTGAGCCAAGTGGAGTCGATGTCATATACTTGCAAACCTATAAATGAGGCATCAATAACACATGTACATAAACATCATCATAAAACACACTGTGAAGAGGAAGTGACGAAATCGCAAGGTGCTCACAAGTGAGTGATGCAATTCCGTCCCCTTCACCAATACACTTATCACAAACTGACAGTTCCAGAATAAATAAAATACTCATGTATAATAACCATGTTATACCAAACCATCATTATACTAATCAAGGACATGTCCAGTATAACATCAAAGAAAGTGCATCACATCACACATATAGTCCATGTCGCTTTATAAATAATGATCAAAACATTAAAGCATCATAATCTAAACATACGAGAAAAATAGAGGGGTGTTACACTAGCACAAAATTAAGTGACGGGAAGGCATTACACAAATCCTTCCAAAAACAAACCAACTCCCCATCGTTAACCTCCCATGACAGATAAGGAAGAATAACCTCATGACAAAGAATGATAAAATTCTACATGACTGAGCCACATGGAGGATTTTCAATTGTAAACACCCTTTAAGAATTACTACTATCTAAATATTTATGTTGCATTATGGAACACCATTTTAGCTCAGGTATTTTATACATCTACCATGATAACTTTGCACCTAATGCTAGATTTCTTGCAGATAGATTATGCAGCCCGATCCCACCAACATGTTTACTCATAAACATATTATCCAAACAGATTAAAGGGTGATCCCACAAAGCTGGTTTACAATTTCGAAGAGATTTTTATTTTTGCTGAAATCACATTTTTTTAGAAAATATAATGATTTAAGCCTTTAAAAGTTCCATTTTAAGGATTCCAATTGAAGAGGGTTTGATCAAACCACCTTAGATCAAATCCCCTTAGATAGAACCCTCCTAGTTTTAAACCATACCTACAATGAAGTCTCCTTTACACCTATCAAAATGATGATAAAAAATCACTTTTGATTTACCTTTTGGTTTTATTATGTATTTGTTATTTTAGTTTTATTAAACATAGGTTTTTCACCGAAAATCAAGCTCTTTGTTCTGCACATGTTCAAAAATAGCAAATTATCAATATATATATATATATATATGTTTGGGTTGGGTATTGATGTCCTTGATCCATTAAAAAAATAAAAATTGAATTTTGATACATATAGAAAAAGTTATGTTGTATGCAGACCGCCTATGTCTGAATTGTAATTGGTTTGACTTCGAATCTTGATTAAGGAAAAAATAACTAATAAAATATGATGAAACGAAATGAAAGTGCTAGATATCATAGTTACAAATCTAAATTTGAAAAAAATAGAATTTTATCCTTAATACAAAAAAAATTATGATGTTTATGGTGAGCGTCACTTCTTAAAAATGTTTTTTTTTTTAAAAACTAGTTTTCAAAGGAGATGGAAAAAGAAGTGCAATCTAATTCCAAAATTTTTGAAAAAAATATATTTAGAATCTATAGACCAAATTTCACAAATCACTAGTTTGCATCATGTTCAAATTTCTCACGGTTTAGCCGCTATAGGAGCTTGAAAGTGAAGATTTAGTTTAAAAAAATAAGTTTGGTGTCCAGTTTGCCCAAAAATTGTAAACCAGTATTATGGGATCACCTTAAAGGAACTTTCCTTTTTTTTATCAATATTGTCGCTCCATAGAAAACTTTTGATAATTTTTTCAATGCTTTTAATTATGTAGTCAAGAGCTTTCAAAACAACAAGGAAATAATTTGGGATGGAAGCTAAAATTGATTTGATCAACATAATACGTCTTGACATTGACAACCATCGAGATTTCCAAGACATAATTCTTGACTTGTGTCAACCAATGATTTTTTTCTATTATTTTATTTTATCTTGTCCCATGAAAAAAGGAATGCCTAGATAAGAGTTAGGTAATTCAACCAATTGAAAGCCCAGTGCATTAACTATTCACTTTGAAACTAAAGAATTTGTGTTAAAATGAAAATTTTGGATTTATTTGCATTTACTTGCTGACCTGAAACCAAAGACTAATTGTCAAGAATTGATTTTACTTTCTTAGCTTCCTGAAGAATTGATTCACCATATAAAGGGTATCATCTGCAAAAAGTGAGTTTGTTACAACAGTCTGGGTATTTGGAATCTCTATTCCCTGCCAAAGCCCTTGATTATGACACTTCCAGATTGTCTTGCTCAAAGCCTCCACCATTAAGATAAATAAGCAAGGAGATAGTGGATCACCTTGTCTAACCCCTTGAGATGCACCAAAGAAACCAACTGGTGACCCATCTACTATCACTGAAAATTTAGCCTCGACCAAACAAGATCTAATCCATTTACACCATTTATTGTTGAAACCAAACCTATGCAATACTTGAATTAAAAAACCTAGTTAACTTTGTCATATGCCCTCATCATATGATCAAGCTTAATAATAAAAGAAGGAATATTACTGGACTTAATAGAATGCATTACTTCATGTGCAACTAGTGTACCTTTTGATGTTTCTCTTCCAGGTACAAAACCTCCTTGTTCCAACGAAATAACTCTTGAAATGAGAGGTTGAATTCTAAAATAAAATTCTTTTATAAATATCTTGTAAATCATATTGCATAAGGAGATTCGCCTAAAATCCACAAATTTTTTCAGGGACTGCACCTTTGCAACAATAGCAATATTTGTAGTATTGAAGTTATTTAACATAATGCCTAAGCTCCTTGATTCCTCCAAGGTCATCAAAACATCAACACCTAGAAATTCCGAACATTTTTGAAAAAAGAGCGATGTGTACCCATCAGGGCTCGGAGCCTTATCCAGAGCTAAAGAAAAAACCACCTTCTTTACTTCCTCCAAAGTGAAAGGCCTCATTAACCAATTATTATCTTCCTCATAAATCAATTTTGGAATACTCCCTAGTAGTACCTCTTCCTTGTGTATAGATGACCTAGATCATTAGAACCCGAATTGGTTAATAATTCTAAAAAAAATCTAACACCTTCCTATTGAGTGTCCACTTTTGATGTAAGCAATTCATCTATTACTAAATGGTGAATTGAGAATATTGTTGAAAATGCCCTTTTAAGCTGCACTGAAGTATGGAAGTTTTTTGTATTTTTATCCCCTTCTTTCAGCCATAACTCTCTAGATTTTTCTCGCCAATAGATTTCTTCTCTTGTTACTAACTCATCCCATTCCAATTGCAACTTATTTTTCTGCTCATATGTCTCTACATCCAGCCCTTGGGCTATAATATTTTCATTAATTTTAGAGAGTTGCTTGAAGACTAACTCCTTCTGATGAAAGATATTTTTAAAAACATGAATGTTCCAATGTTTGATTTGTATTTTAACAAATTTCAACTTATTCCATAATTGAAGCATTATAGATCCCTTAATAAAAGGACCAAAGACCCACCATTGATGTAATAATTGGAAAAAATGTGGATCCTTGAGCCACATCTTCATAAACTTGAAGGAAGGTTTAGGCTTAAATGTAGATCTGTTTCCTTCTATTTCTAAGGAAATAGCATAATGATCTAAGGCCACATAAGGAAATATTTGAGAGGTGAAGATTTTTTGCCCTGAAAACCAATTAGGTGTGGCTAAAAATCTATCTAATCTTTCTGCTATTTGCAAGAAATATTTTCTTCTATTAGTCCATGTAAACAAACCATTTTTTGGCACAATGTTAGTTAAGGCATTATCATTTATGAAGCTTGAAAAATCCTCCATCACTCTTGGTGAGGGAAAAATACCTCATTTTTTCTCCCGCAAGGATACTATAGCATTAAAATCACCAACTATAGTGACCTTCTCATTTCTGATACTATCCAAAACATTTGATAAACTATCCCAAAGTTGTTGTAGGAGCATAAACATTCATAAGATGAAAATGCAGATCAAAATGTGAGACTTTCAAAAGTTTCCAATGTTTCTCATTACTGATCAGTTGCAAGGCAATTGTTTTGGGATCCCACAAAGTAATCATACCTCCCAATTCACCTCATTCTAGTGAATGACATCAACTCCATCAATTCCATTTCCAAATTGAAGACTTAAATACATTTTCTGAAGTTTTAGTTTCTTGAAGTAAAATCATATTTTCTGTACAAGCATCAATTTGTTGCTTGATTTGAGCTTTCTTGTCAGTGGAACTAATACCCCTAAAATTCCATGAAAATGTCTTCATTGGATATGAGGAGAGCAATAAGCTCTCCTTTGTCTTTTATTCCCTGATACAACCAAGTTTTCATCTAGTGTAGCTTGTAAACTAGCTGGTATCGCCTCTTCCATTTTAGTGGCATAAGATTTCCTACCCCTTTTCTTTGGTTTTTTGGAAGGAGTTATCTGAGCAAAAGGTGTTTGTGAAATTGAAAGAGTTTTTGAATAATCAAAACCCCCAGAACGCTTAGCAGCCACAACTACCTTCAGGCTAGAAGTTGCATTGAGAGATTATTCAACATCTACAACCCCTTCTGGCTCAACAATCATTAATTCATTCATAACTCCATCTATATCAAACTCCACCAAGGTGACTTGATCCATATTCATTTTTTCATTTATAACTTTGTCTGCAACTTCCTCAATAAGCTCTGAGCCAACTGATACTAATACTTTATCCACAAAATATTCAAGACCCTGAATGCCTTCTGAAATTTGTTGATGGGCATTTGACCCCAAAGAAAGATAATTATCTTTCTCTTTGCTTACTGAAGAAAGCTCCAACATGTGTAGTGAATTTTTCCTTGCAAACCCCTGATCTTGAAACATTAGTTGTTTAACTATTTCCTCTATTTTTTTAAGAGAGCATGCAGCTGTAGAGGGGAAAGATAAATGCAAAGACATAGAAAGAAACTTCTGAAAGAGATATTGATTAAATATAGGTGCTTCAACTACTTTACTCCTTGTAGCTGAACTATTCTTTAAAACCAATGTAACATCCTTTGAGCTCTTTAATATTATAGACTTAGGAAAGCACTTCTTATCAAACTTCTTCACTATTATGGATTTGAAAGGCACTAGTTGCTACACTAAATCACTAGCACCTAATTTCCCCATAGAGTCTTCTTTCAAGACTGAACAATTTGATAGGGAATGGCCCAACACATGGAAATTAAAACAAACATATTCAAAATTTTCTATGATTATATTCTGAATCCATTTACCAAGTTTTGATACCAAATGAATTTGAACAAGAATGGGTTTTGCAACATCCAATAAAACACAAAATCTAATAGGTTTTGTGGTATCTTTAAAAAATACCTTATCATGACAAAGAAAGATCCCAATTTGGTTGGCCATTATTTGAATTAGTTTCAACTCTCTATACTCCAGAGCCAAACCTTTCATTTGAACCCATGCAGGCAAAAATTTAATTACTAGATCTTGGGGGTTAAGATTTGGAGACCATGGCTACAGATACAAGCCAAATCCTTGGAATACCTAGGATTTTACTTTGAATACAACATCTCTAAATGCTTTATCAGACAATAAAACTATAGAAATTCCTCTAGATTTATCTAGGTAGAAAACTTGGGAAACCCCCTCCCATTCATCAACAAATAATTCTTGCAAAGTATTTAGATCCAAAGATAATTGCCAAAACTTACCTATAAAAGCTTTTTGGCGAAGATCCTAAATCTGGGGTTAAAAAAAAAAATCAGGGAAAGAGACTTCCACAAATTTACCAGGAATTTTCTTGAAAGAATCACATAAAGGGATTTGATTTTCAGCCTCTTTGACTTCTTGCTGAACCTTACCTGACTCCTTTTTCCTCCATTGCAAAACCATTTTCTTCTCCACATTATTCTTGCCATTTTGACACTTTTTGTGTTTAAATATGTTTACATATTTCTTATGAGAAGCCTTTTCTACATTTTTAGGTTGTTCTTTATTAACAATATCATGCTCCATAGTTCTGGAAAGACCCAAATTGTTATGAACATTTGGTCACAACCAACTCTCAGATGCATGAAGGGATTGGTTTGTCTGACCCTCTTGACCTTCTCCCTTAATGGGTTTTGCAACATTTTGACTAGCCTCCACTCTACTTTGCCTTTGACTATCAGATGCATGCAAGTGTAAATTTTGCCGACCCTCTTGTCTTTCTACCGCAGTGGGTTTTGCAACATTGTGATTTTCATCCACTCTATTTTTCTCACTGAAAGTCATCCTTTTCCATGTTTCATTATGTTGTGATGATATATTCCTAGTAACCACAAAGACTTTTGGATTGAAGAATGCGACAAAAGGTATTTTATGAACTCCCTTTGCTTGAGATTTATAATCCGCCTTTGATTTTGCATAAAAGCTCTTTAGAAAAGAGTTCTTCTCAGGCTTTTTAGCAACCCATCTTTCTTCTAATTCATTGTGGAAACCCCTGTCATTTTCATAAATGTCAATAATGGGTTGTTTGCTACGCACCAAACGTCTAGACGTGTGGATGGGTCTCCAATTATGTTTTGAAAATCTATATCTAACAACAACATTATTTTTTTGTGCATGCCATGGAGACATTCTCTTGGGCCCTTGATGATATGAGATCCTTTTGTCATAATCTCGATAACAACACAGATCACTATTATGCAATGGCTGATCTCTTCCAAGAATATTACCATTTGACCTCTATAAATGAGCCATATATTAATTTTTCAACCTTCTTCCAAATATTCCTCTTTCCACAATATGTAATGGTGAAGTTCCTTGCTTGAATGGTTTTAATGGTGAAAGTTTCATACTCATGCCATTTTATATATAGTTGTAATGCTGAAATTCCTTGCTTGAATGGTTGTAATGGTGAAATTGTTGTTGAAAGTTTTGTCTAAAGGTATTTTATTGTAATTGATAATGTATTATCATGAAAAGATAATCGTTTAATTGTGGAATAATAATGTTTTAAATTATATTTTCTAATCATTGATAAATCTATTATCAAATGAATTAATTATTGAATTGTGGAAAGTATTCTGATTTTTTAAATAAATAAGAAAGATATTATTTTTGAATTGAATTGTAAAAAGAAAAAAAATATGGTAAATGATAGAAGTGTGCACATGCATAGCTCGAAACTGGATTTGGAACAAGAAACATTTTATTTTTCTTGAATATTGTTTTCAAAAACTCATCCCTTAGATTTTATAGTGTTGGTTTTGATTTTTGGAAGTTAGTTCCTCATTTGTGAAAAAAAAAATCTACTCTGAACAAAAAAAATTAAAAAGGGGGGAAAATGATCCAATGGGGTTTTGGGGGAAAATTTGTGTTCTTCATCATCAAGCTTTGGACTTCGGGTGAGTTCTCCATCATGATTCTCTTTAATCGATGTTTTTTAATTGCCAACTTATGTCTATGTTGATCTAGCTAATTCTTCTTGGTAGAATGACAATTTGGCTTATGTTATTTTGTACCTTGATCACACTCCTTCCACCATTTCTTAAACCGTAGTATGAACGATGGCTTAGGGTGTTGGCTTAAGTGTCTGATTTTAAATATAGATGTCATTCCCAACGATAATGAATGTTGATTCAAGCTTGAGTTTTGTGTAGCCACGCCTATGGGTTTTAGCATGGTTGTAGTAGTTGATTCCTTTGTGCATGCATCTAGCTTGTGTTAGTACAATCATATCCTTTTGCTACTTCTTTCATTTTGATTTAAAGACTCGCTTTAATATGCCATTCTTGGCCTGCAAATTTCGCCTCAATGGTCCTTCCACCCATTTATTCGATGCTTGCAAATCATCCCTTTAGAGGATCATTGTTGTTCTTGTTTGTGTTTACCTTTTGGCCAATTCCTCTAGATTCACTAATGTCCTTTTTCTTATCAAACTGGGAAAAAAAGTCTACTTGGAATGCTTCTACTAGGGTTTCCTTGATCTACATTTTTTTCTTCTTTTCACTTATTATCTTATGGTTGCATACTTTGATTTTAAGTATTTGATTTTTTTTTTTTAGGCATCCTTTATGATGGATATTTCCCTGTTATCTCCTTAGAGCCATTCCTGGCATTATCCTTGTGCATTGAGTTTATGGTGTGGAGGGATTCGATTCTTTTAGCATGCTAGCCATTCTAATATATATTGAAGTCATTCATTTTCCTTGACTAGAAGCCCACTAATCTTAATATGAAGTTAGTTTATTTCATGTTGAAGGCCATTCATTATGTTATATTCAGCTTAATTATTACTCACTATACAATTTAATACATGGGTATGTGTAGGATCATCATGGAAAAAACATGCCCTTAAGTGGCCAAAAATTCAAAAAAATCAGAGTTAGGCAACTTGACGTAAACATTTGAATAAGTTATCTATATTATTTCCAAAATATGTAAGAATGGAATCTGTAGAAAATTGAATTTAGTTTCTAAACTACTAGGTTTATTTAAAAAAAAATCCTATTTGGTGAAAAATTTAAATTTCAATGCAGTAGTACTTAAATTTTAGAGAAAATATAAGAAGTGGGTGTTTGTCTGACCACCCTAACCACAATAAAATGATAATATTTTTTTATAATATTTTAGATATAAGTATAGGATTCATGTCCCAATGTGATGCATATTTTTTTGTAATTTTTTTCCAAGTAAATAATTGATCATGAATTTTTTATTACAAATTTAAAAATATATAAAAATACTCATATGTCTGACCACCTTAACTTGGTCAAAACTTCAAGAAATTCAATTTTATTTTTTAAATCCTATAGTATGGGAATCATAGAATGTGATGCATGTTTTGGATTCAAAAAATATGATACTGTTTGAAAGTTATAGATGTTTTTCAATCAATCTATCAATCAGGACTTTATTTGTAAGTCAAATAGAAAATGAATAATAATTATTTATTAAATTCAAAGTAAAGCATAATTTATATTGGTGGAAAACCGAGAATCTCCTTTAAAAACCCTTTTCATTTCATCAATTTTGTGTAAAAAAAAGGTTGTCAGCCACTTACCCATCATATCGCCACTTTTTGGCCCATCATGATCCTGCACATACCCGCACTTCGAATATGTATATATATATGTGTTGTTTCCAAATTATTATTTACTGTTGGCTTATAGATTTTTGTAGAAAAATATTGGATGTGCACTATAAATCCATTTAATAATATGTTTATTTATATATAAATATAAACAAATATATGGGATATTGGGTTTAAAATATTGTACTTGAAGATTATATTTTAATTCTGACAACATTAAAATACAAAAAAAAATATGATGTCAATATACATATAATTACTTGTAATTGTACATATATATATATATGTGTGTGTGTGTGTACATGTATAAATGTATCTATTTCATGATTTTATAATTAAAAGGAAATTACTGTGATACAATACGTATTAGTTATTATAGAATATGATTACATGTATTCCTCAATTATTTAAATGGTTACCCAATCAATGTTGAAATAAAATGTAATTGATTATTTTTAAAAGGTTCTTCAAGGATTAATACATTAATTTTATTAGTAAAGCTAAAGATGCATTTGTTAACGTTCCTAATGTGGGTCTTTCTCTTCAATTAGTTTTGATTAAGGAAGATCTTATGTATTGAATTCAAGTGTTGAGATTTTGTGTTGAAACCTATAATGCTTTGAGGTTATGAGTAGATGGATTCTAAGCTTTAAAGGTGAGGAAAGTAATCCTTATGTTGATGACCTTTGTATTGGATATTTTGTGGGTTTAGCCTTGTACTTGGAAGTATGTTGTTCTGTTGTTCTACCGTGGGATGGAGCTTTCCCCACTGGGTAATTTTTCTTATTGGTTTGGTTGTTGTGTAGTGGCTTACCCATTTCTGGTTTTGAGGTCTTGTTGGTAGTAGGGAGTACGAATTCTCATGGGGGCCCGAACCCTTAGTGGTCTCCTAGGTACCTCGTGTGGAAGTTGATTTAGTCAAGTTATAACCTAATAAATAGTTAGGGTGTGGGTAGAAATCACACTAATGAATATAATGGATGCCTCTCTCATGGCTCAACTGATTATATAGGATGGGATGAGATGAGAAGGCTTGGAATGGAAAATCAACTACCTTGTCCGTAAGAAAGGTAAGTTGATTCTGCATGTGTAAGAATGGGGGTCGGGGATTGATTGATGTTTCCAGGGTAACCCAGGATGGGGGTTGGTAACCTATGAAGGTCAACATTAGGTAACCCATGTCGAGCGATGTGATGAGACACTTCCCTTTAGCAACCATGTATGTTTGCAGTTCCCCATCATTGTTCTTGTACCTCTGGAAGTGATTTTTATTATGTTTTTGTCTTGTGGCCTTTCAGATTATGGAGTCATGTTCACCTTGTACACTTGTTTTCTTTTATGTTGTGGGTCCTTTTGTCATCTCCTAGAATGTGGGGTGGACCTTAGGGTCCACATGGTTGGGTGGAATGTGCTATGCACCCATTGGGTTCCCCACCGAGGATCGTGATGTTGCAGTGGTTCTTGAGCTTTTTAGTGTTGGTGATTGTTTTGGTGTTATGTTATACTTTCATTTCTGATGTACCTCATTATGTATTTGTGGATTCCTTCCCATTGTTATAAGGGAATATGGTTGTATTATTCATTGTTTATCCCATGTATGGGTACATTGTTGTGATATTTGGTCTGCATACATTGTACTTATGAAGTGTTGTATCTGTGGAAATATTTATAATCATGTAATCTTTGGATTGGTGGTGTATTCCTATGACTAGTGTAATGGATGGATCTTGGATGTTATCATGTGATCGTGTATATATATGTATGTGTATGGAATTATGAATATATGGTTATTGTTCATTTCTTTTATATAAGATTTTAGATGAATTCATGTAGTTAGTTTTCATTGTTATGGGTTCATATTAAGTTAGAACATTCACAACATAATGCAGTCATATCACCCTAGTGGACTAGTTAGGTGTTGTATATGCATGATTTTAGTATTATAGTTGTATGGTGGTTTACATTTCATATTATTTATTCTTAAAAAAAAACTGTGTTGTTATTGTCAGATGTTTAGTTGTCCTTTGGGGTGTGCATGGTGGGGATTTACATTCAACAATGAGTTTATTTTTAGTAATGTGATTATTTTTGTTATCTTGTGAATCTATTTAATGTTTATTGTTTATTGCTTAAAATTCAATTATGGGATCTAATGATTATCTATGTTAATGATTGATTACAAATATGAGTTCAATTTCAAGAATCATTACTATTGTTATTTCTATTATAGTCTTTGTTAAAGAAATATTGCAATACTGCCATAGTCACAGAAGCAAAACATAAACACTAATTTGATTTTCAATTTAGGTAGTTTAGGAATGCATTTTCATCTCCACTCACCTCATGAATCTTAGACTTGTGCATATATCCATGACATCTTTCACAAATTTATGCCTCAAATTGACACTTAGACCAAGCTAAGTCTTATTATTAAATATTAAATCCTTCTTCTTATTTACCCCAGTTTTGACCTATCATTTTGGTGTCATTGTAAGGGAAAGGTGTCAAAGGCCTATTAAGTGAGATGAGATAGGACCAATGCGTTAGGATGAAAGCTCGCACACCTTCCAATCGTTCCTAGGTGATTACTCCTAATTTGCATTGTTTGAACAATATAGATGCATGATTAAAATTTGTAGGTAAATCTTAGGGATTAAAATTATTTTTATATCAACACCACTTGTTGTGAGCTAGTTGATAATTAAATAAGTAATTTTGAAGAAATAAGATAAAAAGACATTTATTTTGCAAGGTTAGTTCATACCTTTATTTATCTTTGTGTGATTAACACTAATCAAGTAAAAGTCTAAAAAAATACAGACCACAAAAGAGAGAAAAAAAGGATTTGACCTTGTGCAAATCAAATAATGGTTGAATTATACGAATTGAGGGAGTTTCAATTCATAATTATGTGAATGAATACAAGAAGGGAGAACTTCAAGATGAGAATTCTACATTTTAATTTCTTATTAACATTCCCATGGGTATTGCACCTATGACAAATATTAACCAAGTTTATTGTAGAGAATATTCCATCTTCTGGATATCAAAGAAAAATGATGAGCTACTGGAAGACTATATGGAACATTTCTTGTTTATCCTTCAAAAATCTAAATATAATAAGCTAAACCAAGATGCCATCAAAATGACCTTTTTGAAAGGGATGACTGAAGATGTAACACCCTGTTGAGGAACCCAGGGAATGACATGACACTAATGCTAAACAATCGATTTTTTTTTTTTTTAAAGTTTAATAACATCATGTGATCAACAAACTAACATGAACATTCTCGGGTTCCACAACTACACTACTAAAGTAAATAAAGAACTTAACACATCAAGTACCATATACGAAATCATGAGAAAAATCATAACAAGATTGCATTACATCAAGAGTTACTTTACAATTTCCTTTACAATAAATGAGATTGTGACAAATATCGATACATCACAAGAGGTAGTACATCGAAACCTCATGCGACATGATGAGTGAGTACAATAAAGAATATGAACAAGAATAGCTGATGACGAAGTCCATGAGCTCATCCAACAAACAATCACTGTGAATGATGTGTATCCAAGATCCTGCCAAGAACAAAATCATCTCAAATAGTATCACTTGCAGGGGACCCAAAGGAAGAAATGGCACATTCCTCCCAACCATGTGGAAATCAATTCAAACATGCATCAAGAAGAGATAACATAAAACATGTGGCCAACATGCATGACATCACAATGACATGACAACTGACATACTCCTAGAGGCAACAATACAATCACAAGTGACTCTACATAAGAGACCCAATAAATATACAAGGACAGGAGTGTAATCACATGAATGTAATAGGTTATATGGGAGAGTCTTCCTAGATTACCGTCCCTCAACCCAAGCTACCCTGGCTACCTCTTGCGATATCTAGCCCCTATATGAACTTATGTGGCATCAAAACACTTCTTGAAAAGACTAATTGTTCGATTAGCCATTCCAATCCATCTCAAACCACCCTTAGTCTATACAAGCACTAAGGTGTAAGGCAAGGCATTAAATTATTTGAATTAGTTATGAAGACCACACAACCCCCCAGTACATTAATTAATGTTTTCAGTTATTTACCAACTTCCGAGAGGTTACCCATGCAACCACTTCCAGGTCTGACCACTAATGGAAGCCACTCCTCCTATGGTAAAAATTCTCAAACTGACAAGACAATAAAACCAACATGCTTGCAAGAGAGATCATCATCCTCATAGACCCAAATTATTTAGAATCATGCCATGCTATATATACAACTCAATACCACTAAACATGCATGACAAGGCTTTCACGAACAAACACATTTTAGTGACATGAAATTCAAAACGTCCAAAAATAACATCACATGAACACTTAACATGCATGGCTCATGTTATCACATTTGAAGTAATACAAGAATATCCATACAACACTAGCCATGATTAGAAATCAAAACTACTGATTAAAGCATCTGGAAGACGATACCCTAAACAATATATCTGAATACATGAAGCAAAAATGGACTCTAAAAAGAGATATTAATTGAACATAGTTAACAATTTTCATTAAAGATTCCCCAATCATACATGTCTTACTTAAAACATCATGAAATCTTTAATGGAGAAGAAAATACATTCTTCCATACAAGCTGATATTCAATTCATAATCCTACAATGATAAAATTAAGCTTTTACAAACTTATTAACTAGACCAATATACTCATTACAAATGTTTAAGACATTTCATCCCTATCAATAAATAATACAAATGTATTACAATTTAAAGGCCATTTCACAAAGTATAAGAAGGATTTAACATAAAATACTTAATTACATATGTATATATGTCATCATTTTAAGAATGATCAAGAATTAAACAGTGACAAGTATTCAATTTGATTTGTGACTAATACTATCTATTCTCACTTATTCAGTGAACTATACTTTATAAACAAAAACAACGATCTTAACAAAAGGTCTTACTCTCTTTTACTATATTATGATTTCTATTACTATATAGAAAAAAGAAGTTTCAAATACTAGAATCACATAATTGATAAACATCTTATCCTATAAAGTCAAAGATATAAGTATAAACTCATATGGGTAAAATTTAACCAAAACTTAAAATCACAAACTTAAAAGATGGTCAAATAAATTTATACAGTGAACTAACAACCACCTCTCATCGCTCCACTCAGAGAAGATAAGGATGACAACTGGCTATTGCATGCATACAACCGAACAAGACAAGAAAATTCTGAATAGTTATAACATGAAAGATGAAGCATGCAAACAATAGAGCAAGATGAAAAAAGGTACTTGCATGCTTCCACAAAATTGGCTCAAATTAGTGACACAAACAATAGGATAAAAAATCAATAGAGATTCATATGTTACACAAGAATGCAAAAAGATGTCATAGCACTCCAAGCGACAGAATTGAAACAATCACAACTCAAAATTTTTGAAGGTCAATATCAATATTAAATGGAGAATGCATCAGATGTATCCCCATTAGCGCATAGTTACAATTCAAAGAATGATATCCCACTGATATAACAAAAATATAAAGAAAACATGATACAACATAGAGACAAGCAACTACCATGATTCACAACCGACTCGACAAGAGTAAAGATGAGACTTGTGGAGGAAAGAGAGGATGCATGCAACCCTATAATAATCTAAAGATGTCCAAACAAAAAGAGTAAGGAGACAAAAATAGTCGACGCCATGTGCAAAGCAAGCAAACCTATCTCAAGAGAACAATAATGATGCATGCAAGAAAATACACATTCCTAACTACGCAAATGACCATGCATCCAAGAGGATAGGATGGGAGGTGAAAGCAGACCACAATGAAAACATCAATAGTTTCCTTATCATCTTCGATATGTGGCATCAAAATAGCTAAGGACCAAAGTATTACTAGTATAAATGAATGATATTGCTTCTTCTAATATGCAAGGGTAAAATAACATAGTGTCCTATTTAGAGGTCATAACACCAAAGCATAATCATACCCTAGCCAAAAGCTCAAGTACTTACAGAAGATGACTATACCGACAGGTCCAAGTGCAAGAATCATGAAGGAAAACATAAAGAGGAATAGCTGATTCTCGACCAAGGATAGGTTTAATTTTCTCCACAAGAAATGTAAAACTAACCAGAAGACTATCACTCCACCAAGAGTATACAAGTATCAATATAGAACCAAAGAAACATAAGACAAAGATATGTATATAAGTCAGATTTCAATACTTCCCAAGCATCACCAATTTGAAGGGGAAAATTAAGAGATAAGAAGAAATGGCTTTACCAAGAATTCATGCATTAAGCATGTGTGCAAACAACCAATACCTTATGTGTACTACCAAAAAGAGACCCAAATCAGATGCGTGCTTTTTAATTCACACCAAAGATATGTGTTTGGTAAAGTAGAATTGGGATGGTGCATGCATAGGGTAAAAACATCTATTGATATTGAATATAGGTACAAATCAACTTAATATGGGTATATGATTAAATAGTAAACATTCTCCAGTAATAAAGGTTGTATTTAATCCTTGGACCGATAAAGGGAATTCAAACCATTTCCAATTAAGATTAAAGCAAACTGATACAAAGCTAAATTCTTGTAGATATTCTTTTCATAGATAATTTATTTTCAACTTAATCAAATTGTACTAATGATGTTCTTGTTTTCTTTGTTTATATGGATTTCGAACAAATTGACACAAAATTCAGAAATAAATCACAACTAACAATTTTGTTTTTTTCAACTAAATTTTCAAAGAAACAACATTACCAAGAGGAGAACCTAGAGATATTTTTCCAAAAACTGACGAGTGAAGAAGCTAAGCATAGATCTTCAAACCTGGTATCCCTTTTAATCTGAGCACAAACCTCCAGATTGGCAATCCTCCAAGTTTTCCACCAAACATAGAAAATACAGAGAGAAATCTTTTCCAAAAACTGTCATGCAAAAGAGTTGTCCTCCAAAATTTTCATTCATTTCTAATTAAATACAATTTTCCCCAACTCAACTTCCGATTGCATGTGAATAATCAGCTAGTTCAACTTTTCTAACATCTTCTTCAAAACATGATATTTCTGCAAATTTCATTCACAACTTGTTCAATTTTGAAAACATAAAGATTGTGCATTCATATTAGTTTCAACTAATTATCCTTCCACAAATAATATATTTTAATAATTCACAATTAATTCCTCAATATTCCAAAAATAACCTTTCAAATTAAACATAATCATTCATAACCTTAATTAAACAAGGAAATTAATCACTTATCATATCAATACCATAAATTGAAATCATTTAATTAATCTAAACAAAAAATTATGAAATGTGACAACATAACATGACGTGACAAACAAAGAATAACACAACAAAATGAATGACAAGACAAATGGGTAGAAAAATTATACTCGTTCTTTCCATAACGATGGCTCATGATAGGGGATAGAACTATCTCCCTTTAATGAATTCCATTAGGCCTTGGCACACTTAGACCTGACGAAGCAAGTGGAGTCACTACTTGTACCTGAGAAGTTGCATCAAACTGCACGGTCAACCATAGCAGCATATATATATATATATCAGAAGACACACTATGAAGAAGAATCACAACATAGAAAGGCACTCACGGATGAGTACTGCTACACTATCTCCTTCACCAAAATGACATAAAACATAAAATCTAACATAAGTTACATCATAGTACCATCATTAACATTCAATAATATTATATACACCATAATAATGTCATCTCACGAAAGGAAACAAAGCATCATAAGGTAAAGTGTATCATCAACTAAGTTTCCCAATAAAACATATAATCCATGACATAGTACATCAAAGTAACACAGTCTCAAAAGTAACTAACGACTAAAAGAAACTCTAAAACAACTAAAAAAACAATGTCATCTAGAGGGTCACTACAGAACAAATCCTAGAAGCTTTAAATCCCATGTGTACTAGAGATGTTTCAAAAAATTTATTTGATCACATTTCTATTTTGTGCAGGAATTACTCTCAGTTCATGATGTAGAGGAATTTGAACAAAAGGAAAGAAGAAAAGGAAGAACAAGTTCTAGCTATGTGCTACCCAACTTCTTTCAAGAAGAAATATTATGTAGATTCCATGCTGCTCAAGGAAGGGAGACCAATTTGAAAAAGATTCAACACTATCCATGGCAACCACATGATATGAATCATCAATGGTTCCCACCTTAACACCCATGGGTAGGAAACCAACCATACTTGAACAAAATTGTGATATTCAACACCTACAACAAAATTATTCAAAACCAATTAATCCTTCTCCTAGGTGTCTAGAAAATACAAAGTTAATTTTTGCACAACATGAGATAACAACTCTTAAAGCAATAATTAAAGATCTACAAATGTGTGTCGAATATAAGGAAGATGAAAGATTGCATATTTCTGTTGCAAATAGATTTTGACTTGTGTATGACGAAGGGACATTGACAACACTATCTTTTATTCCTGCAGTAAGTCACATATAAATTAAGGAAAACCCAGATCAATATGTGGCTTCCTCTCATGCATTCAATGGTGAGAATCATCTTGTAGCAGCCCCAAGTACAAGAATGTATGTCTTTGATGGTAAGAATCGGTTCAAAGAAATTGAAATGTATGTACCTTTTTGTCCAAACTAATATGTAAATATCTCTCCATCCCTTGATCTTACCAAGAGAATGCTACGTTTAGACTTAACAACAACATTTTAGGAATGTACGTTTTTAAAAGAGGACACACCTATAGAAATTTTTTCTACCTCAAATAATGAGAAAAAACATACAACTCTTGATAAGGAGAAGCAAAAAATAATAGTTTTCCTTGCAATAGTTGTTTCAACATTCATGGAGGAGACAAATCAATCTAATAAATATGAGGAACAATCTGTAGTAGTTTTTGTTACATCTATGACTATTTCTCACACATTTCTTATTTAGGACTGGCAAAATGCTCTTAGAGATCAACTCACAACCATTGATATTTCACATTTTGGTGAGAAGAAACTTCCAGCATATTCCTTTGCACTCATTGATGAGAAAGATTCAATTGAAGAAGATATCATAATATCTTCTATGCCTTAGATTGTGAATAATATTCTAGGTTTTGAAGAAAAATTTGTGGCTAGGTATGTTGATCACCTTACCTCTCCTGAAAAAAGAAAAACGATCATTAAATTGATCACCTTCCAAGGTCCTAGATGTTGGGTCACAATGTACTAATTTTTTGAGCAGTCAATGAGGCTGTAATGTTCAAGGGGCCTACTGGCTATTGATATTTTTTGTTACTGCAAGATCAAACTTCTATCTAAACCTACTCTAATCGTGGTATAAAAAAAGGGAAAAACATAGATCAGGGACGCAAGAGAGAAAAGAATGTTGATTCATTTTTTTAATCAAACTTGTTTCTCTTCAAGGAATTCCTAAACTAGAACTATAAAATAAATCAACTTTTAATCAATACAAAGTTGAACATTCATTCATAGTGCAAACTTTAATAGTAGATCACAAATCACAATTTGAAAAAAAGAAAAGATAAAACTTCATTCCTCGAAAAATTCAAAATCAAATGATTAACACAACGAATATCATTCCAAAGAACAAATTAAAGTAGGTTTAAATCTATTTTCTTCTACTGTTGCAAGACAAATAAACAACATTTAAAAATCTAGTAAGCTTCACTAGTGCAGAAAAACCAATTGGAGTTAACTCAGCTAAACTAAGAAAATCAAAAAAATGTATCATCTATCCTGCTGCTAAATTCCAAGTAGGGACCACAAAGCATCTAGTTTTACTCGTGCATAAGTTTTCTATAAAGATAACTTTTTGTTTTCAGCTTCTATTTGATTTGGGTTGACTTCAATTCACAATTACAATTTTTCTGTTTCAACTTTGAGTCCTTCATCTTGCATGATGTAGATTAGCATTCTTCCCATAAATTTCTCCAAGTAGGGACCACAAAGCATCTAGTTCTCTGCAGTTTGATGATTCTTTTTAGAAAATCTCTCCTTTTTGTGTGTCAAATTTGTAAAACATCATGTTGCAATCCACTATCTTTTCCAATCCACAAAAGTACCTAAAAATCAAAATTCACTTTAATTAATCAATAAAATTAATATACTTATTAATTAATTTCAAAAATCAATCAATTTCAAATAATTTCAATTGAGCATGAATTAATAAATTCTAAATTTTCTCAATTAAAATAATAAGTAAATCCACTTTCAAAATCATTGTTATTTTAAACTGATAAAATAAAACAACATTAAAAGTAATGTTTCATGGATTTAGAATTCTGGCATCATTTTATTCCTTGAATTTAGAAAGACACCTGCACATTAAAGCGAATGGGTATGTCCAGGATCATGATGGACCAAAAAGTGGCGATATGTAAGTGATATGATGGCCTATGTGGCTGACGACTTTTTTTCTACCCAAAATTGATGAAATGAAAAGGGTTTTTAAACGAGATTCTTAGCTTTCCACCAATATAAATTATGCTTTACTTTGAATTTAATAAATAATTATTATTCAGTTTCTATTTGAATTATGACTAAAGTACAGATTGATAGGTTGATTGAAAAACATCTATAGCTTTCACACAATATCACATTTTTTGAATCTGAAACATGCATCACATTTTATGCTTCACATACTATAGGATTAAAAAAAATTGAATTTCATGAAGTTTTGACCAAGTCAAGGTGGTTAGACATACAAGTTTTTATATTTTTAAAATTTGTAATTAAAAATTCATAATTAATTATTTACTTGGAAAATAATTACAAAAAAATATGCATCACATCGAGAGATGAGTCCTCTACATATATTTAAAAATATTATAAAAAATATTATCATTTTATTGTGGTTAGGGTGGTCAGACAAACACCTACTTCTTATTTTTTCAATGAAATTTAAGTACTACTGCATTGAAATTTCAAATTTTCACCAAATATATTTTTTCTTTTTTAAATTTACCTAGTAGTTTAGAAACTACATTAAATTTTCTACAGATTTTATTCTTACATAATTTTGAATTAATATAGATAACTTATTCAGATTTTTACGTCAAGTTTCCTAACTCTGATTTTCTGAATTTTCATTGCCACTTAAGGGCTTATTTTTCAGTGATGGTCATGCACATACCCGGATACATAATTAATCAATTGAATTAATGATTTTCAAATAAAATAATTAATTCAAAAACTAATTAATTATCTTTATGGATGAATGGATTAATCATGTTTTGTGCACATATTTTGTAAATATTGCATCCATAAAATGATATTAAATTTCCATTGCAAATGAAATCAAAAGCAAATGTTAATGACACTAAATCTCAACAATAGTTGTCTCCTGGTGCCTATGAACATAAGTGTTTTTCCTATAAATGGTAGTGGCACTGCCAATATCCTCTATACTTGACCTTCCTTGTCTTAATGGAACCATCTATATATCCAATGTATAGCTTTTATTAAATTTTTCATTGGACATGCTTTAGGGGTCTCAATGGGACTAGTTCTTGAAGAAAAGCTATGAAATTTATGTGATGAATCTAGAGAAAGTTATAGAAAAGCAATTGTCAACCATGTTGTTTAGTCATTTGGTAATAAAAGTTGTTTCTCAGCCTTAGAAAGAGTTCTAAGCTTTGAATAATAATCATATCCAAGTGTTCCAATACCATCAATTTCCTTTATATGTTAATTCCTTTCAAGACTTTGAGAAAAACATGAAAGACCATATTCACAAGGGTGAGACTAATTCAGAAAATGACAATTCATGGCTGCTGCAAATATTCTAGTACATGAAGTTAAATTGAAACAATTGAAACAATTTTTCCCTTTAACTAAAACATTGATAAGAGCCTGAGTTACCGAAATCTTTCTTGTTGATGCTTTGCACATCGTGCCCTTGTGTATGCTTCCTGATTTGAATGTGTGGAGAGAAAGAGTTTTCTAAAATTTTCAAAGCTCTCCCTTTTGTCGACTAGTGCCTCATTGCAACATTCCATTCTAAGAGACCACATTTTTTCTGAGGCGTTTTGTCATACAATTATCAGGCTTGTTTATGCTTCTCCATTTTTTGTGATCATTTTTCAATCACAAAATTCCATGAGATGACATCAATTTTATTTTTCCTTCAACAACCTTTCTCTCAGCTTGAAATTTTGTATGCAATGTCTCTTCATTTTCTTGAACATTTCCAAAGCTCGTTCGATGAATGCACTTTGTAGACACCCTCTGCAATCATTTGATTCCATACGCTGAATCCCCTTTTAATTTATTAAAGTCTTGGTATAGATCCTTTCAACAAATCCATTTTTGTACATATCTTGCAATATTGTGTTCCATGGAATGATGTTTCTTTTAAGGCATGCTTCCTTGAGGGTTTCGATCAAACAATTCACCAGCCACACCTATTTATATGCTTCATTTTGCATTCAAATTCAATGGGTAATTTAAACTACAATATTTGAAGCATTTTTAATAAATCATATGTGGCTATTCAACAGTCCTCATATTTCCAGAGAACACACTTCTATTGAGACATTCTTAAATAGTGTGCGGCTTCTGTTTATGCTTTCATGTCTAATCTCTGCCAAAGCATTTGCAATGGTCATGAAGATGTTCTTTAAGGCTTTGGAATCCGTCTTTTCAATTTCCAATTGCATTTTCTCAGAGTTTTTTGAGGCATTAGGTCGAAAAAGTCACAGTCGTGCCTATGCTTCCACATTTAACATGCATATCTAGTGAGGCAGTTGGAACCTCAACATTTTGACCAAAACCCACTTCCATTGCTACCTTTATAATGGATGTCCATACACTTAAGAGAAGAAACTGGAAGAGTTTGTGGAATATGGCCTTACACCATAGGATTCTCTTGTTTAGAAGTTTTAAATTCTTTTCATGAAATCCATTTTGGGCATATCCTGCAATCTTTTTTTATGAAACTGCACCATATCATGTTTATTCGTCATTATCTAGAGCATGTCACCAGCAACTCTCACACCTTGTCCAACAATTTTATGCTTTATGTGCTTCATTTCGATGAAACTCCATGAGGTCATGTATTCTTGAGGGGCATTTTATCAAATAGTCAATTTGCCTTGTCTATGCTTTCCCATTTTGCATCTATGTATCTGAATTTTGTATTTTATGTCCACAAGGCAATTGCAATATTAGATATCATTAATGTGCCCTTTGATTTGGTGAAAAAGTATCTCTCCAGGGCATTTTCCTCAAACATATAGTGCTCTCTTCCTACGTTTCAACTTTGGAGAGTATTGATGATGCTTCCATATTTCTTTGCAGCGTTCTGTAAACCAATTCATAATTCCTTGCTAGGAGAGTGGATCGACGGAGGTCTTGATTTTTCCACATGGTCAGAGGAAAGAACAAGATGAAACTTACCTATGAAAATTTAATTGTAGTGTCCATGGTTCTCCCCAAATCCGACATCTGAAGGCCCTCTTTGAAATTTCTCATTATCCTTCTTTGAGTTTCCCTATAGTTCATCTTATGACTAGAAATATTTTAAATCCTTTATGCTAAATCCATATTGTGCATCGGCTATAACAATTGCATTCCCTATGGTGACATCTCTTCGAAGGAGGAAATTAGAAGTTTTAGTCTACACAAGACTCCTCCTTGCATCTTCACTATGCACGGGATTGGGACTGGATGAGTATGGGATCCTAAACTTGCAGAGTGCGGGAGTGAGACGAATGCAGACCCAAGACCATTTTAGTGCATGGTTACACAATTTTTCCCAAACCCAAAATCTTACAAAAGCAATTGTGTGTGGGTTTGGGAATCAAGATGAAACGAAAACATGTACATTTTTTAGTTTTTGAACTGAGTTTCCTCCCGAACTCGAATTCAGAAAGAAGATTTACTAATTTTTTTCCAAACCCCTTATGTGTGTGCGGAAATTCTAGAATCTGAAGATTATTTTCGTGGGATTGGGGACTCTTTTATTATTATTTTTAAAAAAACCTTTGCATTTTTAATGTTTTCTATTTTGTTTATTTTGTTTTTCTATTTTTTTCTTTTATTTGATTTTGAGAGTTTTAAATATTTGAAAATTAAAAGATTATTTTATTTTCTTTAAGATTCTTTTTGATTTTATGATTTTTTTGAACAAATATTTTTAAATAAAAAGATTCATTTATTTAAAGTTTAAAAGATCAATTATTATTTTACATTTATTTAAATTTTCAAATCTTTTAAAATTTATTTATTCTTAAATTTTAACTATATGAATCTTTTTAAAATTTAAAATATTCACTTTTAAATACTTAAAATTTTAAAAATAAATTTATTTATTTTATTTTAAATTTTCTATTTTTTGGTAAAAGAATAGAAATACTGGAACCAATGATGCTACAAATGACACACAAAATGTGAGACCAATATTTAATTTGATGATATCTACTCCAAAGACCAATCAAAATAATGACCAAGACATCAATCAAAGTGTGAATCAAAATAATAATCCAAACAATAGAAAATCTAAACCGCAATCATATCAAAGATCCTTAAAATGACGAAGATTCATACCATTGGGACAAACACTAGAGTCAACGATGAAATAAGTTATTGCAAATGGACTTATCACCTTACCTGAAGCAAGAAATCGAGAACCAAAAGTAAAACCATCTTGGTGGAATGACGCAGACTATTGTAACTTTCACAAAAACAAAGGACACAAAACAAATGATTGTATGTAGTTAAAAAATCTAGTTCAGGATTTGATTGATAGTAAAAAGGTATTCGTAGAAGGACATCAAACTAACAATGATCATATTGCATTTAAGGATCCTTTACCAAATTATGAAAAGGGAGAATCTTCTTCTACAAACGGTAAAGGTAAAAATGTAAACTACATTTATGATGGCACAATATTTTGTATTTCTATAGTTGAGAAAGATGTTTTCATTGATAATCAAGTTGATAACATTAGAACCAATGACATCATACCATTAGATCTAATCCCAAACATATACATATCCAACAATCAAATCAATGTCATAAAAAATAGGGGAGAGCAAGACTACCAACCGGTCAACGTAACAAAAAGAGGGAAATATAAGGTAATATTGAAAGGATTTTCATATAAAACCTCTAATCCCCCTTCAATTCAATACAACATTGTCAATCAACTGTAGAAAATACTAGCACACATATCAATATTGGAACTTCTTAAAATCTCACCATCTCATAAGGAAATTTTGGAATAAGCTCTTGTGGCCACCATAGTACCCAATAATTTGGATGTCTATCAATTTAAAGCTATGGTGGGACATTTAACCATACCTCATTGTCAATCATTCTCTGAACAAGATGATTTATCACTTAAACATCCACACAATGTTGCAGTTCATATCAAATTTTTAATCCGTAAACATCATGTTAAATGTGTCCTAATAGATGGTGGAGCTGGTTTAAACATTTTCACTTTAAAATTGATCAGTGCACTAGGTTATTCTGATAATGCTATAGGTGAAAAAAGGAAAACAACAATAAAATCCTATGACGAAGAAGAAAGATTCTCCAAGGCATTGATCGTGTTGTCTATTCAAGTAGGACCAATCATGAATAATTTAGTTTTCCAAGTGCTAGAGAAAGAGCTAACATATAATATACTCTTGGGATTTCCATCAGTGTTTCACTTTTCCAGTCAATGGACAAGATGTAACTATATCAGTAGACTACAACGATCCCCAATATTGCAACACTCTTAAAATAGCTCAAGACACTTTTGTGCCCCATAATAGAGAAGCAAACACTTCTACTTAATCAAATGCTGAAAAGAAACTAAATGTTGTATCTAAATGGGTTGAGAAAAATGGCCAATCAAAAGGCACAAGTGTTGTTGATTCCACTTTATCAGACAATAAGGGTCACTTGAATACTCTATCATAAAAATTTGAAGAAAAGGTCCAGTTAACCGACAAAGGCATGAGAGAATATTCCCTTAGGTAATCACTATGTCTTTCATAGTTGCTGCTATCTCAAAAATCATATGGGTAGCCATCAAAAATAGTACCAATCATCACAACCTACCACAATTTTGGATGAAATATTTATAAAAGAAGGTACTCTAGAAGATGAATCAGAAGATGAGGCCATCCTCAATTTCCTATACAAAGAGGAAAAAGCATCAACATCAGCAAATATTAGCATCAAGACATATCAATATGGAAAGGGAAAAGCTATCTTAGAGAAAATGGGGTATGAAGGACAAGGCTATATTGGAAAGATAAAGGAAGGCATCATAGAACCCATTAAACCTCTCATACTTCAGCCAAAGGACAAAATAGGAATGGGTTATATAGAGGAAGCAAAACAAGAAATGACTCATAAAGTTGTTGAAAGAATCCTCCAAATGAGAGATAGTTTTGAAGTAGATTCCAATGAGTATGAGTGGGACCTTTTATCCGATGTATCATAAATTGACATAGAAATTGACATCATAAAATAATATACACCCACACATGAGGAGGGACAAAGCTCAGGAACTAGACCACTTGTATTTGAATCACAAAATATCAATGACTCAAGTGAGGATGGATAGACATTGAGTGGGCTAGATGACTTGGAGGAAAGTAATATCATAGACCTCAACATCACTATTTATAATCTTGACAACATAACTATTGGAACCCTCACTGTCATTGAACTTAGTTAATCTAATGACTTTTTACCCTTTGTACATCCTGGACTTATCAACTGGGAACCAAGTGAACCTATCAATGTACCCATCTTTACAAATGATGTCACTATCATTAATTTTCTTTGTTCGAATGACCCTAATACAAGTTATAATCATAAATATCATAATGATTTGTTTAGTCAGGAGGGTGTCAAATCTTCTAGTTGCAAAATTGAAAATAGGAATAATGGAACTAATGGTGAAAACCATTTAATGGCAGCATTAGATCTTGAGAAAGTAAAAATAAAGAATGCATCTGACGATGAAAACATCTCTAAGGCACCGAAATATGGGGTATTTGACACCCTTCCAGAGCATTATCATGAAAGATCCTCAGTGCTGGTGGAGCCTACACAGTCTTTAAATATTGGCACAACAAAAAAATAAAAGACTTTACATCTGGTAGCATCTATGAAAAAATAAGAAAAACCAAAATTTGTCAAGTTCTTTGAGGACATAAGAATTAACTTTGCTTGGTCATAATCTGATATGCACAGTTTAGATCCAGATCTCCTAATGCGTCATTTATCTCCACCATTTGGGATAAAACCTATGAAACAAAAACTAAGGAAAATGCATCCACATATCGCCTTGATGGTAAAGGCTAAGCTGAAAAAGTTGTTAGATGCAGGATTCATCAGGTCTATCAATTATGCTGAGTGGATATCTAATATTGTCTATATATCTAAACTAGACAATAGTATCAGAATATGTATTGACTTCAAAGATCTGAATAAGGAATGTCCAAAGGATAATTTTCCTTCACCAAACATTGACATCATTGTGGACTTAACAATAGGATGTGTCATGTTATCAATAATGGATGCATTCTTGGGTTACAATCAAATCAAGATAGAACCAGATGATCAGGAGAAAAACAAATTCACATGTCCATGGGGAACTTTTTTCTGGAACGCCATGCCCTTTGGGTTGAAAAATGTAGGGGCCACATATCAACAAGCAATGACCACCATCTTCCATGACATGATGCATACCTTTATGGAGTATTACATGGATGATATCTTAGCAAAGTCGTATACCAGAGAAGGTCATCTAGAGATCTTGGATAAGATATTGACCAAATTAGAGAACTTCAAGGTCTGATGAAATCCTAAGAAAGGTGTCTTTGGTGTTACATCAACTAAACTCCTAGGATACATAGTTTCAGAGAAGGGTATCGAAGTGGAACCTTCCAAGGTCAAGGCTATAATGGAAATGTCATGACCAAAGAATATTAGTCAACTAAGGTCTCTACAAGGTAGGCTACAATAAATCAGGAGGTTTGTCTCCTAGTTAGTAGACAAAATTCATCCATTCAATCACTTGTTACATAAAAATGTCTTGTTCAGATGGGATCAAGGGTGTGAAACAACTTTCAATCAAATTAAACAATATATGATGTCGCCACCCATACTCATGCCACCTACAGAAGAGAGACCATTGTTACTATGCATTGCAAAAATAGACATTTCTTTAGGATAATTATTAGCACATGAAGATCCTGAGGGAAAGGTACAAGATGTTTACTATATCAGAAGGACTCTGAATGGCTATGAAATCAATTACACCTTCATCGAGAAAGCTTATTTGGAAGTGGTATTTTCCACCCAATAGTTATGACATTCCATGTTGACTCACAAAGTCAGTCTCATAGAAAATATTGATCCATTAAAATATGTACTCAACAAGGCTACTTCAACATGGAGACTAGCCAAGTGGGTGATGATGTTAAGTGAGTTTTATATCTAGTATGTGGATAGGAGATTCATCAAGGGTCAAGTGATTTCCGATTAGTTATCTGGAGCTCCGTTAACCAATGATCATCCTATGAAAATTGAGTTACCTAATGCAAAAATTCTTACTGTGACAACACAACAATGGAGGCTTTATTTTGATGGGTCATACACACAATGAGGGTCTAGTGTGGGAATCTTGTTTCTTACACCTCAAGGACACACCATCCCAAGGTCCTATAGACTCATGTTTTCATGTACCAATAATGTAGCTGGGTATGAGGTACTAATCATTGGCATCAAGGTACAAATTGAATGGAAGATCACAAAGCTACAAGTATATGGAGATTCACAACTAGTAATTGATTAGGTAAATGATGAATATTAGACAAGAAATGAGAAGTTGATTCCATATAAAATTCTGATTGATGATCTCAAAAAGTACTTTGTGGATATCAATTTTGAATATATTCCAAGGGTAGAATACAAAGTTGTAGATGCTATGGTGACAATTGCTTCTCTCTTATAGTTTCTAGAAAAACATGGTCATTATGAGTTTATGGTAGAAAAAGTGTCTAATCCTACCTATGATAATTTGAAATGTCAAACCATATGCAATTTAGATGGCATTGAATCCTTAATCTATGGAAAGACCTATGCTTACCTAAAAGACAATATCCTTCCTCCTGATCTATCCAGAAACCAGAAATGCAGCTTCATCCGCCAAATTGCTCAATATACCTTAATTACCGACATACTTTACCGTTGAGGTCTAAATGGTACTCTTCTTCATTGTCTAGAAAATAATGAATCTAAGACAACCTTACATGAGGTCCATGATGGTATTTGTGTAACTCATTCAAGTGGACTACCTCTAGCCAAGAATCTCCTTCATTTGGGGTATTATTGGCCGAACATGGAGAAGGAGTCTTATCAGTTTGTTAGGAAGTGCTAGAAGTGCGAGATACATGGTAACCTAATCCATGCACCAACACAATAATTGCAACCATTTACTTCAGCATGGCCTTTTTGTCAGTGGGGACTGGACCTGGTAGGAAAGATTAATCAGTCTTCATCCAATGGACACAAGTTCATAATCACATCCAAATAATACTTTAAAAAGTGGATAGAAGTGGTACCTTTAACAACAATCACTAGGAAGCAGATTTCTTCTTTCATACTGAATTACCTCATCTATTAGTATGGCATACCTCAGTCCATTTTCACAGACAATGGTATACATTTTAAAAATCAAGATGTCCAAGGACTATATGAAAGGTTTCACATCCAACATAGTTTCTCAACACCATACTATACTCAGGAAAATGGCCAAGGCGAGGCCTCCAACAAAACAATACTAAAAATTCTAAAGAAAATGGTCAATGATGTTGGATGTAATTGGCACTATCAACTAAACCATGCTCTATGTGCATACTGAACTAGCATCAGAACACCTACAGGAGCCACACCATATGCCTTGGTATATGGATCAAAGGCCATTCTATCCATTGAGGTTGAGATTCCATCACTCTGTGTGTCACTGAAGGGAATTATACTAGATGAGGATTATAGGGTATCTAGACTTCAAGAACTAGACTTATTGGATGAACATCATCAACAAGCTATCAATCATTTAAAGGCATACCAAAAGAGAATGTCTAAAAGCTAAAATTACAAGGTAAAGCCTATAGTCTTTTAGGTTGGTTACTTGGTCCTAAAGGAAAACCTTAGAAATCAATAGGACAAAGAAAAGAAAGGGAAATTTGAACGTAATTGGCTAGGTCCTTTTGTTGTCATATTAGTCTATGGATTAGGAGCCTATCAACTATCAAAACCTAAAGGGGATCTATTCGAGGAACCTATCAATAGTATCCATCTCATAAATTTCTACACCTGAATCACTTAGTGCATGGTTCAAGTCCTGGGAAATAGTTTCCTTGATGAAAACCTAGAAAACAGGCATCTTGGTGATAGAAAAACAAATGAAAAATGGAAAAATATAGGTAAATCATAAAGTCTAAAAAAGTGGAATAAAAAAATTTGGTGAAAACCTGGAAATAGGTTCTACTTGTGATTTAAACTATAAGTTCCATCTATTAGAGGCATGTCATGTTCATTCAGTTTCACCATCATTTCCATTTAATATCATATCATTGCAAACATGGTCGTGTCTCAACCTTGCTTGGGGGCAAAATCCCGAACTCCCTAGGGGCAATAAAAATGAGATTAAACAAATAGGAAAACAATAGTATGGCACCACAGTAAACACAATGATCATAGTGGAACACAACATTGAACATACATCAAACATCGAAACATTTCAAGAAATCAACCATCCATATCAAACAACTGAAATCATAATCAAATCAAGACAAACTTTAGGGGGATGATATTCTTTTGAATTATGATTTAATCACTATATGCTTTAATGTTCAACATGTTATACTTTGATTATTGGTATCATTTCTTTGGAGCAACTCAATTATGTATTGAACTAGAGAATCTAGGAAGGAGAATGGTATTTTTTTTACTACTATATGAGAATTGATCATTTATTGTGTAAATTTTTGCGAGACGTGCTCTACAAAGTATCGTTGATGATATTATAAATTTACATAGTATAATGGCTCAATTCTTGTTTTTTTATGCAAGAAATGCTCAGGTCATCTCAGTTTAATTATACCTAGCTGCTTTTGTTCACTTGCAATATCAAAAATCATGAAAGTAGTACTCAGGTCATCATGGTCTAACTCATACCATCGATGCTTGTACTCACTTTCAACATTTTAAAGGCTCAATGATTATCAAAATCATGATAAAAGGATTTTTAAGGTGACAAATTTTGCATATATACTTATTGAATGATTACATTAGGTTGCATCCATGATAGTTTTGCATTGTAGAGTATTTTGTTCCAAAGATGGGTAACCAATTCATAAAAGTTGTTAATTTACTTATTAACAGATTGAGTATACTTGACATTAAGAAAAACATCATCATAATCACATAGTTGCATAATCATTTCATTTGCAAAAAAATATTATTACATCATTATTATTATTTCATCATTCATACATTCTATTATATAATTGGCATCATATCATCTTATTCAAATTATCACATCGTAAAATTGCATGAGAAAAACTATCAAAAACAAATCTCTATATTAGTCGCACTTTCATTTATCCATTTATCATATCATAAGAATACATTAAAAGAATTATTATTATCATCTTTCATTTGTCCATTTATCATATCATAAGCATACATTAAAATAACCATTATTATCATCTTTCATTCATCCATTTATCATATCATAAGCATACATTAAAAGAACCATTATTGTCATCTTTCATTGATCCATTTAACATATCATATATTTGCATTATTCATCCATTATTGAAACATCACATCCATAATCAAGCATATGGTTACATTATCATGTAATTTAGATACACATCATCATACATCTATTGATCCATGAAAAATAACTACATACATCATCAATATTCATGCATCCATTCGAAAATAATACATAGAACATCATAAATCATAGAAAATCACATGATTATTAAATGCATCTATAACATATCATATAGATCATCCCATAACATATAGAAAGGGGAAATTAAATGCATCCATTATTAAAACCATATAGAACACCTATAGATTGATCAATCCTCAGCATATCATATAGATCTCAAAAATCATAATGTCAAGGTATACAATGATGTTTGAAATATAAAGAGATACAACATCAAAAATGGATGTGAATAAAAAATTGGAGTATACATCATGTCTCAAATATTAGGAAATCACATCATAAGCTATGTGGTGCTACCTCCAAAAGGTGCAAGCATCTCTAGACCAGTCCCTCTACCACCAGATGTACCAGGGTCTCTCAAATCTCTCCATGGAGGTTGAGTCACACCAATGCTAACAATCCTAGAATGGTTCCAACCTGATCGAGACTGTGCATAACTAACTCTCTACTTAGAGGGGACTGCATCATGGTATCGACCTCTATAAAACTCTTCCTCTTTTCCCACATGGAGAACCTCCCTCATACAATCAACCATAGTGGTACCATCGACTAATCTTTGTAGCCTCTCTGTGGTAGTCTATGCCTGCTCTGCAACCTGTCTAGTTGCATCTCACTCTACTTTAAATGAGGCAATATGTGCCTATGTAGCTGTCAACTATCCCTATACCTGGGAGACAGCCTATGCATGAGCCTGGGCTTGTGTCTACATCTAATTCTATATATGAGCTAATAAACCCTGAGCTTGTACCAACTACCCCTAAAAGGTTTGCACCTGCACCTATAGACTCATAATCTGAGTCTGTTGATGTTTTGATGGTACCCCTATAAGCACATGCTGCTTAGAAGGTTCAACAAGTGATTTTGTTTTATGAGGCACCATAAACTCACACATCTACATCTCCACCCGACTCTCCACCCGACTCTCCACCACTATCATCTCCCTCCTCATCACTATCATCTCCCTCATCATCATCATCACCACCACCTCCATCACCACCACCTCCATCATCACCATATCATAAGAAAGATAGGGTCCCCAATCTACAGAATCTATCTGACGATGATCATAATGTGCAACACCCTGGGGCATACCCTTAACAATACCTTATTATTCTAGCACCCTCCTGAATAGAAATCTCTCTAACACCCAATGAGTTTGACCAATCAAAAGAAATGACTGAGAGAGATAAGGCATCAGAATAACATCATCATCCCACTTATCACAGTCTAGATAAGGTCACCATGTGACAGCCTCGACATCATCCAATACTATCCTCCAATGCTCTATTTTACCTAGTCTAGGCTGAGTAAGGAGATCTACATAAATATGTACATAAGGCCTCATGGTTGGCCATTGTCTCACCATCACTAGATGTGTAACAACTATATGTTCCCATACCCACACATGTAATAAAGTAACCTCGATGGACAAACTGCAACCTCAGAGGTAGACATCTGAATGTAAATCTTGGTAAATATGGGAAAGCATACACATGGCCCATGTGTATCTAGTACCATGCACAATCATACTCTCTAATGCACAATCCCAACCAACAGAAAGTCACTTTAGTCTCTGATCAGGACAAAGGAATCGTCCAATGAATCCAGAAAGTACTAAAGGCAAGGTGGCATAGGCATCCACCATATCACGCCATGGAATCTCATACCCACAAATTTGATCATCCTGAAATACTCTATAGAGAGCATTTGTCCCACCCTGCTTTGTAGAATCATATAGCACAAGGTCATTGACAACAAGAATCCTGAAAATCTGCCATACATCCTCAGGAGTGATGGTCATCTCACTAGTAGGTATGTGGAAGGTATTATGCTCGCTATGCCACCTCTCTTCTAGGTCTGTTAGGAGACCTTGATTAATCCTAATATGGGGCATAGATAAAAGAGATTCCAAACCACAATGTGTGATCACTGTGGTCTCAGGCTACACTAGTTGTGGAATCAAATCAAAGGTCCTAGGAAATCACTCATGAACTTGGAGGTTCGTTAATGCTTCCTATCATCACAAAATGTGGAAAGCCAAAAATATATGTCAATTCATCAAACATCAATCAACCTATCAAATATAAATAGCTTTGGAGAGACTTTGATCAAATATCGTGAGAAACCAACAATCAACCTCGCCTATCATGAGGTCAATCATCGATCTTATAAATTGTACCTCACCTATCATGAGGTATATCGATCAAACTATAATTATTCCTCGCCTATCATGAGGTTAATTATCGTCAATCAATCATCAAACCTCACCTATCATGAGGTTAAACATCATCTACTCTACTCATATCATCAATCATATCAAATCGATGACTGACATGATCAAAAAATTAATAAAATCAAGGATAAAATTGAAAAAATACATCATTCTGACTTAGATGCACTAAAAAAATATTTTAAAACGCTAAAACATTCAATACGCCATTCAAACAACTCAACACACCAAAATAGGTGGTCAAAGCGCTAAAATATTCAATGTGCTATTTCATCTAAGCTACACGCCAAAATAGGAGGCCAATGTGCCATATCAACATATACGCCATTTTATCCTACCAATGTTCTATATAATTTTCCCTAGGCATTGAACCCTTCTATGTGCTGCTTTAGACGTGCTAAGTTATCTCATCTAGGCGCTAAACCTATCTATGTGATAATTTAACCTATCGACACGCTAAAAAAACTAACCAACGTGCTAAAACATTTGATGTGCTAAAGCATCAAGCATATGCGCTACTATGAGCTTCTAATGCACTAAAAGAATCTGAAAATTTAAAAACCGAATTACAAGCACGAATTTTGAAATGCATAAAAATGAGGAAGTTCACGGGTACGTACCAAAGGTCCGTAGGCGGCCTGGCGGTTGTGTTGACACACATGCTTGAAATGGTGTATGTGGTAGGGGATTGGCATTTTTCTCCAAAAACTCAAAATCACTCTCTCTCTCAAGTTTCAAAACTTCAATTGCACAAATGAATTCAAATTAACCCCTTTTTAGCTTTCTAAAGAGTGATTTAAAGGGATTTAAGTGGGATTTATTCATTTTATTTAGTAGAAGATTAATTCATTCTTCATCACAGGGGAATTTTCACTATTATTTGTCAGGAGATAAATTATTTCATCATCAAACCTTTATCAAATCATCAAAAAATCATGAAAAATCATTTTTCTTTTAAATTTTCCAAAAATAAAAAATAAAATAGAAATGAAAAATTCATTAATTTATCTCCGAAGGGGGCATATATCCATCATCACAACAAAATCAACATCTGGGGCATAACTGAAAAATTTCCGTCAATACTAGTAGCAACAACAAAAATTTCTTTGAAGTAATGCGCAAACACATCACTTCAAAGAGGGGCAAAATGTATACACCTAAAAATGGTCTGGATAATCTAATTAATTAAATATAATTTATTTGATTAATTAACCTTGAATTATTCTACTATGAAATAAATAGAAATATTTATTTACATAGTTCACTTTTAATTCTTCTATCTTTATTATTTTATTTCTTCCTAATTAAATAAACAAATTTAAT
Source organism: Sequoiadendron giganteum (assembly GCA_007115665.2). NCBI lineage: Eukaryota > Viridiplantae > Streptophyta > Pinopsida > Cupressales > Cupressaceae > Sequoiadendron > Sequoiadendron giganteum. The sequence goes on along the minus strand of CM021105.1, from coordinate 105,007,395 downwards.
ACTTTTTATTTATTTAACTATCATTATTTATTTTCTTCTATTAAAAACCACACTTCTTCCATATTTATTTAATAAACATAGACTTCTAAAGTTTGTTTTATTAAATTAAATATCTTCTTTCCTAAATTGAATAAATCTAAATATTCAATTAAAATAATTCTACAGCTAATCATATTCACCTACCAAATTAGATATGAAATGTCTAATTAATTCATCTTAGCCTTCACATGAAAATTTGAAGATAAAATTGGAGATAAAGTTGAAGGCCAACTCCTTCATCTTCTTCCATGAATTCTTCCTATCATCTGGTCAAGTGTTTTTGTTGGGAGGAACAATCTCCATAATCAGCTCAAAATCCTTCATCCTTCACCATTGAATTCTTCAAATTGAATCTAGACCTTTTCCTTGCTGCCCCTTCACAAATATTCTATCGGGAATCTATAAATACAACCCTGTTCTACATGAAAGGGATCCCAACTTTGTGCAAACTTACTATACAGGAATAAAGATTTAGCAATCAAGTATTTTATCATTTAGAAAAAGCATTATCATAGCATTTTAGCATAGAATCAATATCATGGGTTTTCATTTAACTGCATCATAGTTTAATATATCTTCTCTTATCATATCCATGTCCATTTAGATTATAGTAGCTTTTTCATTGTCATTTAATCATCATCATATAGGATTAGATTCCTGCATTTAGCAACATCTCATTCTCTAGATTGGCATATTAATAATCATAATGCATACAAAATATGAGATCCCTATGATTTAATAAATCTTTGGAGATAGACAGCAATGTGACATTTTCAGGATTTTTATTGTTTTAATTAGATTATTTTTTATTGATTATTCTGATATAATGTCTTATTGAGAAGTGTTGTTTACTATAACTTATTCATTACTTATTCCACACTTACAGGCAGTTCCAATCATTTTGGGGAAATGAGAGCTATGAAGATACAAAATGTACTTATCCCCTTTGAGAACCAGAGTCATGCAAAAGATGTAATACAAATGTCTCTTTGAAAATAAATGTATGGGGCTTGCCAGGAAAATCATGTTAGGGAATAGGGAGTTTTGAAGGTACAAGAGGAGTAGCAAATCTGCTCCCATCTTTTGCACACAACTTCCATGCACTAGAATAGCACTTACCTCTATTAGAGCTCCTCATCCTAGTTCGAAACCTGTCTGAGAAGTCAAGTTAACCAGATCAACTTCTTTCCAATTACACCCACTCTTAACTTGAAGGGAATTTGTCTTTTACTAATTACTCTATAACTACATAACTATAGGAAAGAGAATTTATAGTATCCCCAATAATACCGCATCATCTTCTTTGTGAATCCTTATTAACCCTAGAAAATGAAAACCCTTATGACACTATTCACTATCCCTATTTATAGGCCACAAGTGCTACTACCAGCCTGGGTATAATGTTTAATTTGATTGACGTTTGGCTACATGAAAACTATACCTCAAGCTGACAAGCTGTCAAAATCACTAGTGCCACTCAAACGATATGAAATAATTAAAGCTATGAGTTTTCCAAGAAATTTCTTTGGATGTTCATATCACATATGGCATTAATTACCACCACTACTAGCACTACTAGTACAAAAACCACACTTTCTTAAAGAAGATTGAGAATTTTAATTAAATGAAATGTACAACTTCAAGGCATTAAAAATACATAATGAGTGATGAGCGATGAGCCTTGATCTCACCACATGTCTACATCTAACGGTTCTAGTGTTCTTCTAGAGGTTTCAATTCACAAGTCTAGTGCTTCAGAGATTTACTTCCAAAATGAAAATCTTTTTTGCTTGTTGGTGTACAAATTTTTCACTTTAACCATGAAAGTAGATGCAAGATATTTTAAAACAAATGACACAAAGTCCATTTATCTCACAATCAATGATCACATGTGAAAAATGAGTAAAGAAAAGTGATAGTTTCTCTTTTAAAAAATTAATTAATCCAAACCCAAAGTCTCTGAGATGAAAATATATGCATTCTGACCTAACAGATAGACATTGAAGAATAATCATGAACAAATAAATTTCATTCATAATTAAAAGGAAGAATTAATAAATAAATATATTTAAAAATATATTTTTTTATCTCTCTAATGCCAAAAATGTGGATTCAAAGACCCATCACCCCACAGTCCACACCCTGTACAATTAAAAAGCGCTCAAAAGTTAAAACTACCCCCCTTATCATTACGTGTCACAAAAGGATTCATGATTGTTGTTAAACCATTGGATGTGTCGAGACTCTATACAATTCTAACTAAATTTCCATAACTAAATTGTGAAATTTAGCACATTCTTCTTCTTCTAAAATGAAAATCACCTTGTTCTACTTGACATTACTAGTTTTCTCTTTACACACCACTAAACATAGTTGGGAAATGATGTCAAGTTCCTCTTCTTCATGCCAATTCAAATATGGTTGCATGATAGGCATAGGTTCATCTTTCCATTCCTTGATATCACTAGAAGGTACTATTTTGAGGAAGCTCTGAGTCTGGAGTTGAAAATGATGCCACCTTTCCTTGTATGCAAGCTCACTTAACTTCACCGGCAAGAAGTATACATTTATTTTACAAGAAAAAAGTGCCAATGTACTACTAAATATTATGTTAAACCTCAATTTGGCATTTGAAATCATTTGAGAAGACATACCTTAATGGCATCGTATAATTCATTAAATGAGCTGACACTTCGAAAGTTGTGCATTCCGCCAAGGTCGCCCAATCACTAGGAAACAAAACTCTATAACCATTTGTATGGTAATAAAATATCAACCAATGATTTATAGAAATCAAAAATTTCTAGTGTTATTCTAGAGGTTTCCATTCACAAGTCTAGTGCTTTAGAGATTTACTTCTGAAATGGAACTACAATCGTTCATCAAACATTCATTGAATGGTCCCCATGATTTTTATTGGCATATCCATTTATTTCATGACTAAATTTTTTTATTAGTTTGAGATTTTGTTAAATTCTCTAATTAAAATATTTTTTTTCTTTGAAAAAAGGTTTTAATCAGCAACAATTTTTTTTTCTGTTTTGAAAACAAGATTAATTCACCAATGGAAAAAAAATTCTGGTTTGAAAAACAATTTTCATCGCCAACGAAAAATGTTTTATTTATTTAATTTTTTTTGCAATTTTCCATGATTTTCCACAAATTTCTTGTGATTATAAAATATTCACCAATTGGGATTTTTTTTCCTGAAAAACAAAAAAAATCGCCCATAAAATTAATATTTTTATCAGGAAGTATATAATATTCGCTAGGATTTTACACCTTCGCTGAGGGGGGGGGTTCTTAAAATTTTCCATACAATGGAATGATCCTAGTGCCTATGACAACTACACAATAATTTCTTACTACTAATGGTAGGGGAGGATGATATGTTTATAAATCATGAATTTTCACTAAGGTTACTAGAGGTTTTAGAGTTACCTATTGGGTCCTCTTTTTGAACCCTAATTTTTTGCAACCATTGCAAGATTAAAATATGTATCTAAATATTTGAATTAAAACATAATAATTTATTTATGAAGGAAAGGTTACATAAAATAAATAAACTTAACAAGAATTACCTCTTATGTATTTGAAATATTGAGATTGACTTGTACCCATCGATCTAATATGTTCCCCAAATATCCATGGGGATAGAATATTTCCTTAAGATATTCTTTTAACTATCATGACTTAGTGAACTTCTAGCCTCTTGTAGAAAGCATCATTTGATTATTTTACCATAATTTTAGGGATAAATCTAACAAATTGATATCATTTATTTACATATTTTGGGAGTTAGTTAGATCAAGAGAATGTGACTTAAAATACACCTCAAGACTATGAAGTCCATATTATATCTTTTCACCATCAAATATTCCAATTTTTTTTAGAATATAAACCTTTTATTTCAAGTTGAAATCCATGGGTTTGAGTGGTATGCATATTGTAAGGAAGCTAAGGTAGCTGAACAACTTCCTACACTAATCTTGAGAGGAGAATAATACAAAAATTTATAGATCTTTAATAGTTACATAAACTTAAACAAAAATAAACATAAATATTACACATACCACAACACAATGATTTCGATTACAAATGTGATTAACCTTGAATATAGTGTGGTTTTTGAAGTCCCTTTGAATGTTGAAGATTGTCTCCTTGTGTAATAAATAAGGGTTCAAAGATAGGAAAACTCTCCTTGATTGCCAAATTCCTCTACTGACGCCATTTATTCCATGACATTTTGACTATAGTTGTATTAATAGTCCTCTAGTAGTTAATAAATGATTATTAACCTAAATTAATTGTTAGAACACAACATGATAGTATCCATATCTTGATGAAAACATTAGGACATATAGACCTACTTTTTTACTATCACAAGATTGGTGTGAGTATTATTATGGCATAAGTGCAATAGTCCTTTTAGGATAATTGTTTATGATTACACAATGAAATGAAGTAATAACTATGCAACATTGTTATACTACAATGACTATCTCCTATCTTGATGACAACCTACTTTATGTGTTTGACAATATTTTGTATTTAAATATATTCTCCCATATCTATGAATAAAGTATTGAGACCTTGGTGAGAATGCTTCAATGGAATGAAATTACTAGTGGAGATATTATTGTCCTATGGATGACTAGGTGCATAGAATTCGTCATGATAATACTTCTCTCGTTTATGATAGTCATTGAATTTTTGGTGATTGTAATCAATATGCCTATAGGTCAAAATTATAGCTAGAGAGTAGCAAAGTCACAAGTGCCATGATTAGAATTGGTACATTGATGATGGAAGTTTACCCTTAATAAGGTAATAAATTATAATATTTTCATAAAAATTGTATATTTCTTGAATATTATTTATTACCATGATGCTTTTAACTTGAGAAGGCCGATATAACACAACAAACAATAATAATATTTCTAAGATTAAGGATAGTCATGATTTTTGTGATCACATGAGTAACTATGTATATTATGATTATGGCTACACAATAGCCTTGGGATAATTTATTGTGTAGTTTACATAAGACTAGAAGGAATTAAGACTTATTGAATGGATTCCCTTAATTTTCTTTCTAATACCATGATTGTCATCTCTCATGTGCCTATCCTTCTCATTTATAATTCTACAAAACAATATCATTATTTCCTCATAGATTTAAATGATATCATTTTACTTAGAGACTTCCTTGTAAGAATAAGACTATCCATAGTAGCAATATGAAATTTTCTAACAACCCAACTTCCTTCATTTATTGTAATATTCTTCGGGGTGGTTTTATAGCAATCCATGAGAAAATGAGAGCTACAAGTCTATGCTCTAAAAGCTCTAAATTCCAGGCATGACTTATTTTATCCTATTGCTAATATATCCTCTTCTTCACCAAATAACTACTTATCTACTTCCTCTTCTTCCCCATAGCAACCACATTTATAGTATCCCTACAAATAAGGTCAAAATTCTCTAAATTCATTGTTTCCTTATATTCTTTCAATTGTCTTATATCATTTTAGCTAGGTTTTTCTCTATAGTTCTACTTTAGGTTATAAACCACTTTATTGCTTTAATATTCATGAATACCATGTTCATTAAGGATCTAACTATCTCAATACTATATTTTAATTAATTTCAACCCTCTTGATACACTCTCTTGATGCTTCTCACATGGCATCTAGTGTTCATAATAAAGATGACATAATGAACGTGTAGAGAAGAGGATTCACTACTCCCAAGTCTCTAGGACATAAAAGAGCCTAAAGGGAGTGAATTTACCTTAACTACCTCAATACTACCTCAACTTAAATGAAAGGAGTGAGAAGAAAGAGATTGTGAAAATGTATTAAAAGAAGTGCTTTGAGAATGATAAAAAACAAACAACTTTGGAGACTGAAAGAGCAGACCAACGAGATTTTTTAGATAGTAGGAGAAGCTCTCGACCAAAATAAGGCAATGTGGGAGCAGGATGTCAGTGTGACACATTGTAGTGCTAGAGACATGTTGGCATCTTGTATAGATAGAGCTATAAACCCTCAAATATAACTCAAAGGATCTACTTAATTACTCATAATTTGAGGTTTGTTTAACCTACCGATTTAATAGAAATCAAGAATGTAGGTAAATAGTGTTGGGTTAAAATTTTGTAATCCCTTTTACATATTACAAAACTTGAATTTCAGCCATAATTATTGTGAGATTAAATATCTCCTCTCAAAA
>CM021105.1:104953587-105001022 GCA_007115665.2 Sequoiadendron giganteum | reverse complement strand
AGAACTAAAAGTAAACTATTCTAAACTTTATAATTTACATACACTAAAATAATCATATGGTTGTGTATTACATTCATGATTTTCTCTTCTTTCAAAGAATATGTTTACAATGTTCCACATTTTTTATTTCTTGATGCAATACAACTTTAAATAAAACCTTAGAAACAGTAATCTCCAATACTTCTAACTTGTCAAAGAATAGTCTAAGAGTACCAGTATAATAAAAATATGTAACTAGAAGGATTACAGAGGTACAAAGTCATTACGTAGTCTTCAATGATTAATTCCATAATAAAGTAATCTTGAGTGAACTTTTGGATTTTTTGGAGCTAGTTCCTCAAGAATCCAACTCATCAGGAGAGATTACTTGCTTTTTTTGTTTAGATTCCTATGAATCCAACCATGGAGGAAGAAAATAAACATCACCTTTGGCCCCTACTGCTAATTCCTAAGTTACACTAGTATCTATGGGAAAAAATGTGGTAGTTACAATATTTCTTGTATCATTCATTACTACTCCTAGAATTTTAAAATTTGTTGTATCTGGCAATGGTTCATTCATGAATTGATCGAATTTAATTTTCCAAGATATGTCAAATGACAAAGATGAAAAACTTGGAGTAGATGATAGAGAACTGGAAGTAATATGAACACTCTGTAAAAGTGACTTTGTGGAATGAGTAGAGTGAATTAAGTGCATTATGGGAGGTATTGTCACTTTAAGTGTATGTAGAATTGTTGAAGGTGGTGGTGAAGTTGGAAGAGGAGGTGGAGGAGAGGTGGGAATATGAGGTTTTTGAGGTGTTGTGGCAGCTATATGGGATATTTATGCAGAGGAATTTGAGTGACATTCTCATGGGGAGATGTTTATATTTCTTCATCATGCCTCTCTTCTTCATGTTCACTTCCCCCATCTCCTTGTTCTCCCTTTCATTCCTCATCATTTTCATCTTCATCATTCATTTATTCTTCCTCATTAAATTCTTCATCATCATGTTTCTCTTCACTTTTTAGTTGTTCATCTTCATTAGTTTGTTCCTCTTCTACAGTTTTTGTTTTACTCTTCCCACAAGTGAATGTAACCTTAGGTCCCCTGCATGAGGAAGAAGGCAAAAAACATTCCTTATTCTTGGTCCTAAGCTCTTTTTTTCAATTGGATTCTCCTTCAAATAAGTTTCACTTTCATAATTGGTCTTGAAATGATTTAACTGAATTATTTTCCTTTGTAACCATTCAGTGGTATTACTCAAAATGGGAATAAGCCTTTGGCAAATGGAAGTATTATCTTTTTGAGACCATTGAAAGAGTGACAAGGGTTTTCTTTCTATCTCCCTATCATCATAAGAAGCATCTAGAATATCATGAGGATTTTCAATGTTCTTTGGGAGGTTTTCCAAGCCAAGATATGTTCTATAGTAAGCCTATAATAATCCATATTTCTAATATCCTCTTCATTCCTATAATCTGGCCAAATATCTTCAAAATGATAGACATGCCTATGAATCTTTTTAATTTTTCTCTTCATTCCTCTAATCAAAATCATTTCTATATTTGTAAGTCTTTAGAGTAACAATTTTCATCTTTGATACTACAGCTTTAGCCTTGGGCACAGTTGGTATTAAATATCTACCAATGGTTATTGGAGACTTAATACCTAGCTTATGAATGGATTGATTCTCATTATGCACTGTGATAACATTTCTACAAAGTTCCATCAACACCCACTTGTCAGAAGAATATCTCAGTAACATGTAGGAATACCCTATATAACAACTTACCCTTAGGTATATGAAAGTGGGAAATTGCATGAAGATACATCCATATTTATTCACAACCTTCCACACTTCATCAGAGACCGTTTTCTTCTCCAAGGATGGATCAAACATAATAATTAAGGGTCCAAAAAACATATCATTTACCCTTCTAAAGTGTTTGATGTTTCCTCTGAGATTGATTTAGGAATAGTACTTATGCACTAACACATGTACCTCCTATCTCCTTCTGTTGTTAGACCTGGATATTTCCTCATGGCTACTACAACGTACACTAGGTATGAAGTCATATAGAAATTTTTTCATGGATCTCACCACTTATTTGGGCACCCCAATCAATGTGACACTTTTTTCTTGATTATCCTAATGTACTCATACATCCGCTCTTGGAAAGTTGGTGAAGTTGGTAATCCTTTTACTCTACTTAGAAGAGTAATCATATCACACACATCCTCTTTGAAATCACTGCGAGGAAGGTTGTTAGGCCATCTTGAGATGTTGGGCTTCAAAGCCTTCAACCATTTCATTTTGATCAACTCCTTGGCCTCATTTTTATTTTTTTCATAAGCCTATTGGGTATGTTGAATAGTCATTTATGTATATTTCTGCATGGTTGGGACTTGGAAAACCACATCAAAGAAATCAACATCCAACCTTATCATTACTTGTCTTGAAGATTCTCTAAAACTTTTTTCATCTCGAATGTAGTGTGAGGAAACTTGCAACACAAACTCTCGACAATGAGTTGCTACTGGGAATGAGGCAACTTGATGAAGATTTCTATGAAAAATGGCCTCCAAATATTTTTCAAGGGGTTGCTTCTCTATTATTTTAACAAAATCATTCATATCAAGATGACCAATTTCTATATCCTTGATCTCATTAATCTTGGATGCAATCATTGTAGGTGGATAGACACCTTGATATTTTTATTTTATTTTTTCCTTCTTTCTTGATGACAATGACTCTTCAGTTGTCATCGAATACACCAGGAACCCTGATATCTTACAAGAATTTATTTGAGGGATGCCTAATAGGAGATGAAGTATAACTACAAGGAAATAAATTATTTCTCCAATAGTAGAAAACTATGCATTATGAGAGTGAGGAAATGGAGAAATCCATGTGAGCACTTTGGATCGAGTAGATGGAAGCAATGGAATGAGAAAAACTGAGTGAAAGTGGGAAAAACAAAGCTTGAAATGCAATTTTGGAAGTTCTTTGAATTTAGTGAAATTTTCAAGATTTTATGTAGGGGCGCTGAAATTCAACACCCTAACATCTTGGAGAAGTTCATTTTATGCATAGTCATTGAAAAAGATTGTTTGTGTTGAACAATCTAGATAACTGAGAGGGGGGGTGAATCAGTTATACTCAAATAATTTTCTTGAATTTAATCGATTCAAAGCAATCTTAAATTAATCAAATAATCAAAATAGATATGAATATGAAAACACACAAGTACACGATGCACAATGAGCACAAAAATTTATGTGGAAACCCAAGATGGGAAAGACCACGGAGAAAGCTAATTCTCAATTATAGAACACCAGTTAAAGTGACACTAGTTAAGTTGATTTTTACGAGGGCTCACTGCCAAAATTCTCATTGCAGGTAAGATCACTACTAGTGTGCTAATTGTCTGATTAATACAAAAATGTTTAGTTACAAAATAGACAAAACATGAGTTGATGAAGTTGCATCTACATATGCATGAAGTTAGTTCTGGTTAAGAGCACAATATTTTTTTGTAGTAGATCAAAACAAGAATCTTCTTCCCACCTTCCTTGCACAAACTCTGTAAAATAGATTACTTCTTCCTAACACTTTCCTCCACTTCCTTCTTTGTTTCTTATTGCACAATTCTGCATTCCCTTATTAATTTTCACACACACCATACTACGTCTCTGAAATCAAAGAGATATTCTATATATATTTGTGTGTGTGTGTGTAGAAAAAAATAAGTCATCCTAGCAAAACATGCTAGCTTGGAGAACAACCTTGAGAAATTCAATAAGCCTTGGTACGCTAGAACAAGACCCAAAGGATAGGTCACACATAGAGATCTCCTTACCACATTACCATGGGACCCATAAATAGTTCATACATAAGATAATCATAATTACTAAAAGATAGCTAACTTGAATTACATCAGATATATTCTAGACTAGATGAGAACGCCACAACCAAGACCATGTCTTGATCTCCATAAATTCTAGTACCAATCGGAGGAATGAAATTAGACATACCAAAACTTGTAACATGCTACATGAATGCTCCAATAGCAAGGATACCTAAAAATTTCTTTGAGAACAACAACCAATATTAAAATATTAGTCTTCATTATTTTTAATTAATTGTCTTCCATGCATGTCCCAAAAATAAGTATTGTCATATCCAGATCAAGGATAACATTCATGCTACATGATAGGATAGATCATTTATGTATATCATCCGGAGAAAAACCTTTTAGATCCCAAGTTTTGACATCAATGAGAACAATGCCAAATCTTCTCAACAACTTCTCAAAAATCTCCCCCTTTGGAATTGATGGTAAATCAACAAAAACTCAAAACCACAAAAAATGCAAAAAAAATACTCCAAGCGCTCCCCATTTTTCAAGCAATGCAATTCCCCTATTTTTTCTCTTCATTTTATCCCTCTTTTTTCCATCAAAGGAAAAGGGCCAAATAAGAACATTTAGAAAAGAAACTAAAACTAAAACTTTCACATGGAAAAAATTCTTGTACCTTTCTCTCACAGTTGGAAGAATCCTCTTCCAAGCTTGCACTGCAAAAACCATTCTAATACACATACTGTCTAGTAGAGCCAATAGATCAAATGATGATGATCGGTTTAGAGATAGGCATTGTTGTTCAAAATCCTCTACATCAAAAAGTATCCTGGAGAGATGATCCAACTAGACCTGAAAAATTTATTTGACCAGCTAGAGAATCTTAACTAAGTCTTCCCTTTGTCTCTAAGTAGATAGTAACTCAACTTGCAACTCACCAAATTGAATTCTTTGTTTTACATTTTTTATCTTTGAAGAGATCGAATAACTTCCCAATATCATTCAATTCAGATTCAATAGCTTCAATTAAGCTTCTAAAGTTATCAACAACAACAGGCCATCAGAGACAATACCTGTAGATGTCAAACATCTCCTTAATGCGTTCTCTTGTCTCACCATTGTGTTTGGATAAATTTTGTTTGGATTTGACACACCTCTCAATCATAGCTTGGATCTTATGTCCTTCAAATCCTTCATGTAACAACCTTTCTTCAACAACTTCTATCAGATCATCTGGTAACGAGTCAGAAACAAAAAAAAATGTAGTACCCCTTTTGAGCAGATAATCAACTAAGGCATCTTCAATTCTAGGCCTACTAACGAGAGAGTATGCATACCAAATTCAACCAATATTTTTCATATCACCCTCATCCAACACTGAATGAACTTCATCAGATACAGGTAGAGACTCTTCATCCTTCTCCTTCTATTCTGAGATAGTGATGACATATTTTGTGTTAATTTTCCTCCTTTTATGTTACAAAGGGGAACCAAAAATGACAACCTCTAATTGCTTCTTACTGGAGGAAGAACCATCATCAAACTGATTGATATGTGTAGGACCAAACACTATAACACCGAAGCACATATCCATTTTCAAGGATAAGAAATAAAATTTGCATAAATTTTCTTTATCTTTCATACATTCCAAATATTTGTAAACCTGCTTTCCGATAGGAATGTCAAACTTCAATTTAATATTATCCTTTAACGGTAACGAATTCAAAAAATAGAATACTAAAAAAATAAGCAGAAACAAAAACCAGAAGGGATAACTCTTAGCCAAAGACATTTTTACATTCCCAATTAGGTTTTCCATTACAAGGCTACACAAGTCAAACTAATTATTTTCCTTCACCATCTTATGTGCAAGATACATAGCAATAACTGATGTAGAATCTTCACAATCTTAGAAATATATTTTTTAAGTGATACTGAAAGCAACATATCTTACTATGAGATAAGAAATGGTATTTATTAGTAGATCTTGGGGGTCTTTGTCGATACCAATATGTTCCTCCATGTCTCTACATTTCATTGTATTCTTCCTAGGGAGGTCACCAACATTGCACAATCTAGTAATAGCTTCAATGACTTCCTTAGTGATAGGATAGGGTTTGTCTGAAATGATGTTGTCCTCCTTGAATTGACTCAATAGGAACAAGATACTCTTTTTAAGAATTCCAAGGGAATTCTCCCCATAGATCCATACCTAGGGAACTTACATTCTACAATTTTATCAGTCTTCAACCCTAGTTCCATTTCCTTCATCTTTCGATGATTAATTTTTTCAAACTCTACTCCCTTCAACCTCATGAAATACCACCATTAGATTCATAGTTAACTAACATGGATTCCATCATCGTTCTTAGCTTCTTCAATCATTTTATCGCTCAGTGAAACCTCATCTCCTTCTTTGCAAAATGTGAGAAATGATTTAAAATTCCATCTTTATCCATAATTTCTCATGATGATTTTGTTGCCAAAAATGTACATCGATGACGCCATAAATTGCACTTCACTTTTCGATTAGTCAAATTAAGCTTCATCATGCATCACCAACTGGATCAAACTTAGTCATGTTGGAAACACATCGATATTACTTTGGAGAGAGGGAACCAACAAGTTATGTATTGCAAAACTTCCCGTAGGACAAGGTAGTTGGCTCAGATTCTGGAAGAGCTTGTAATAGGATCTAGTATGGAAGGGCTCCCCACACTTGTTTCCTTTTTCTTCAAAACCATGATTGTATTCATCTTACATTCATTTGATTCTCCAACCTCCTTTTTATTTTTCACACTTTCCTAGAGAAACATATCTGCATGTGTTAGCACAATGTTTGGATTGACTACACTTGTAACATCTTTTTCCTGACTCAACTAAGTGAACCCTAGATCTACATTGATTAGCTTTGTGACCATAACCATGGAATACATATAAATAACCATTAAAGATATTGTTCATTCCATTCATTCCAGCCATATTAGATAATTGAATTTTGCAATAACTTTCTTTGAGACAAAACTTGTGATAGTTAATGCATTGATTACTCAATTCCTTCTTGCTTCTACACTCTACAACCTTATGTCCAAAATTTTTGCATAAAAAAAAATGACCATTAAACTATAAGTACCTTTGAGCATTTGGTTTCCTAACCAGTGGTATTTTTGTAGATGTTCTAGAGCTCTGGACCTTGCTTGTTACAACAGATCTTTCTTTAGCTTCAACTGCTTTGTATTTACCCTTAGTATTCTAATTTGAGCTTTCACCTAAGAAGACAAGTCATTCCTTATCCTTGTGACATTTCTATAGGGATAAGATTTGATCTATAATTATGCTACTTTCACATACTCTTTCTTCTGATTTCAACCTTCTTAACTCTTGATCTAATTTCTCATTTTGTTCTAATCCTAGTTTGATGGTATCCTTGATATTTTCTTTAGTCTTCTTGCATTCATCCAATTGTAGCTTTAGATTCACAAGAATTTCCTTTGACTCCTTTCATTCCTCACTAACCTTTCTGTGTCTTACTTTGAATTTCTAGATTTTCTCTCTTATCTTTGAGATACAAGCATTTGTCTCCTTGATGTTTTATTTCAATTCTTTATTTTCATATTTCATTCTTTCCATATCATATAAAATGTCTTCAGTTCTTTGTCAAAGTAATAATCTCCTGTCATCTTGTTTAAACTACCAAAATATCCCTCAAGAAGTTAAGGTCTATCTACAAAGGACTAGGCTCTGATACCAATTGTTGAACAATCTAGATAACTAGGAGGGGGCGATGAATCAATTATACTAAAACAATTTTATTGACTATAATTGATCTAGAGAAATATTAAATTAATTAGATAATCAAAATAAATATGAACATGAAAACGTACAACCACACCATGCACAATGAACACTAGAATTTATGTGGAAACCCAAGATGGGAAAAACCATAGAGAATGATAATTCTCAATGACAAAACATCGGTTAAGGTGATTTTTACAAGTGCACACTACCAAAATTCTCACTATACGCAAGGCTCAATGTTAGTGGGCTGACTACCCGATTGATAGAAAAATATTTGATTACAAAATAGACAAAACATGAGCTGATGAAGCTACATCTACATATGCATGAATTTAATTCCAGTTAAGTGTACAATATCTTTCTGCAGCACATCTAGTCAAGAATCTAATTCCCACCTTCCTTGCACAACCTTTGTAATACAAATCACTTCTTCTTGACACTTTCCTTCACTTCCTTCTTTTTTTCTTGTTTCCAAATCCTTCACACCCTTATCACTGTTCGCACATAGCATACTACATCTCTAGAATCAAAGAGATTATATATATATACCCATATAACAAAATAATTTTTCCTAGCAAAACATGTTGGCTTGAAGAACAACCTTGAGATATTCAATCAGGCTTGGTAGACCAACACTGGACCCAAAGGATAGGCCACACATTGAGATCTCCTTACCACATTACCACATGACCCATAAATAGGTCATACATAAGATAAGCATAATTACTAAAAGATAGATAACTTGAATTACATAAGATATATTCTGGAGCCAATGAGAACACCACAACCAAGACCAAGTCTTGATCTCCATCAATTTAGTTACCAACCATAGGAATGCAATTAGACATACCAAAACTTGTAACATGCTACGTGAATGCCTAGATAGCAAGGATACATGGAAAATTCTTTGAGCACAACAACCAATATCAAAATATTAGACTTAATTATTAGCATTAACTATCTTCCACAAATATCCCAAATAGAAGTACTGCCATATCCAGATCAAGGATAACATCAATACTACTTGATAGGATAGATCATTTTTGTATATCATCCAAAGAACAACCTTCCAGATCCTAGGCTTTGAAATAAATGACAACACCAAATATTCTCAATAAATTCTCAACATCTTGTGCATGGCTTTGAAATGGTTTGGAATTACTTTAGTGTATGGGTTCTAAAAATCAGCACTTCTTCATCTTGGGAAGTTTGATTTTGTGGAGAAGGGGTAATTTTTTATGCCTTGACATATTCTTGAAGGAATAGATGGATTTGTGTATGGGGTGGGTGCAAAAATATGGGTAGCCAATTTGTGGTCAATTTACTTTTTCATCCTCAAATAGTAAAACTGCAAATTTTTTATAGTAAAACGCACTTGCGTTATGGCTTGGTAATGACCGAGCCTAGGATCGGTCATTACCAAGCCATAATGTGAGAATGTTATAACAAACTTGTGTTATGGTTTAAATTTCAAAAAACACATGCATTTTGAGTTCAAAAAATGTGCATTTTTTGAAATCAAAAAAACATTTCCGAAATGCGAGCACATTATAATGTGCTTGTGTTTTGGTCTACATTGAATTTTTTTTCTTCTTTTTTTCTTCTCTTTTTTCTTGTTATCTTTCAAAAAAACTATATATATGAAATAAATATTTAAGAATAAGTTGAAATTTACATATGGAAATTTAATTTCTTATAATTTAACTTATATTTCATGTATATAGTTTCAAGTTGTTTGAGAGTGGTTTCGGATATCTAGGAGTTATAATGCAAATTCTAGTTTTTGGAAGATCTCAAAAATTTTAGACTTAGTCAAATTTCAGTAATCATTATGTCAAATTTTAATAATGACACTATAGGATTTGACCCCAATTTCCAACGGCCTTTCGTTGGAATCTCGACGAAACATTGTCGACCGGTCAACGATTAACAAAAGTCAGCGTTGTCGCTCAAATTTCGTCTACATCCTGACAGGCTGCAAAACGTTGACCTCATGACGCACGCTCGTCGGAACCACGATGCCAACTTCGTCGATCGCGTGACGAACTGTGCCCGGATGACAGGAGGCATACCTTCGCTAAACCATCAGATTAACAACGTAAGTCCATCGCCAGTATGACACAAATTCGACGTATTGGCAATATCTTTGAGAGATCAATATGGTTATAGTGATCAAAATTGCCTGAGAAGATATTTCGGGAGGATTGGATTTTTGTCTCAGCGATAAATTTTCATCGTCGAGATACACATCTTGTCTCATCAACAAAGCACGAGGGAAGCATATCGGCAAGACATATATTATCAGAGTAAGTTCTGAAGGTCTACCCGAGCAGCTATATGACTCCGATAAGATTACATCAGCAGGAGTCTTGGAGACATAATTTAGATTGAAATAGCGACAGAAGTTCATTGAACGAGCAACGAAATAGGGAAGTCATTACGGTGAAACTTCGTCGGATAGAATGAAAATTTGTCGAATGTTTTTACGGTTCATCATATATTCGACGAGAAAGTGCACTTTTTATAAAAAAACCTATTTGTTGAAAGATCAAGACTATTACAGTGATCAAAATTGCGTGAGAAGATATATCGGGAGGACTGGTTTTATGTCTCAATGATAAATTTTCATCAACGAGATACACATATTGTCTCATCGAGGGAAACATATCGGCAAGACATACATCATTAGAGTAAGTTTTGAAGGTCTACCCGAGCAGCTATATGACGCCGACAAGATTACATCGACAGGAGTCTTGGCGACATAGTTTAGATTGAAATAGCGACAGAAGTTCGTCGAACGAGCGATGAAATAGTTAAGTCATTATGGTGAAACTTCGTCGGATACATTGCAAATACGTCAGACGTTTTTTCGGTTCGTCGTAAATTCGACGAGAAAGGGCATTTTTTTTTAAAAACCTATTCATTGAAAGATCAAGACTATTACAGCGATTTGAGGCCTATTTGTAGCAGCAATAATGATAACTATTTTCTTGGCTGTCATACAAGCCATCTCCATCAACAGAGCTTTGAAACCAAATCCACAGACAACACAATGTTCATAGTGAAAAGTTAGCACTTTTTTTCATCTTTGCAGATTGGTTTGATGCTTCAAACGATGCATTTCTTATATTGAAAATTGCATTACTTACCTTTTGAGCTTCTCTTTGTTTTGAGAGTAGTTTAATAATCTCTACTTAACAAGGCCAACCACGTAAAGGTGGAAGCTCATTTGGCCTTCCCCCCCCTCCCACATCACTCTCAATTCCCCATACCTGATCATATAACATTAATCATTCATTCATCCATTAATAACATATAACATTCATTCATTCACCCATTAATAACATATAACATTCATTCATTCATCCATTAATAACATATAACATTCATTCATTAACATATAACATTTTTTCATTAACATATTCAAATTCATTCATTAACATATTTCATTTTTTCAGTTTTTACATATTATCAAAAATATGGCTGTCATAATATGATTACAATCACTTTTTTTTTGATTCTTTTTTGCAACTATAAATTGTTGAAGTGGAGTATCGTTTTCTAAATCATTTGTGCCCCCTTTAGTTGTTATGAGCTCTGCTTGTGATTTTAATGTATGCCTAGTCGTGTACTCACAACGTGGAGGTGGCTGCAAGGGGGGGTCTACTGCAATAGCAAATAAATGTTAAATTGATATGTTTTATTATTATTTTTACACGTATTTCATTAGTTAAAAGAACATAAGAGTGGTGTTCTTTACTTTATTGGGCCACATCATGTTCTTGATATTGTCTTATAGCCTCATGCTCAACATGCTGAACACCCTCTAAATCCTGATCTAGAGTTGAAACATGAAAGATTACATTAATTAATACACCAATTGCAATTAAAAATGTTTAAAAGAACATTAGAGTGGTCCTGCTTACCTGATGGAGCCACATCATGTTCCTAATCTTGTCTAGCCTGATCATGCTCAACATGTTGATCACGCTCTACATGCTCTAAAGTTGAAACACAAAAGGTTACATTCATTAATACACTAAATGCAATTAAAGATGTTTAATTATATTAATCCATATTGCGTTTTGTATAGCACATGAATACATCTAGTATCGAGATGCACACCATGGCCTTCATTGATAGGTTGTGCTCCACCCTCACCAGGCTACATTCCAATGTCATGTGCAGGATTATCATTGCTTATCTATGTAAAACAAATAGGCACATTATTATGGTGGAAATTAATATTGAACAGATTGCACAAGTATTCAATTTGAAATAAAATTTATTGAGTTTATTTACCTGCGTGTTGGATGCAGTGGAAGATTGTGTTTTCCCAGTCGAGACTCTTAGCTATTCAGTCAGGGCTCCATAGCCTTGGTCGAAGGCAATCTTTAGGTCCTCTTGTGTGGGCACTCTGTTGAAATCAAAGCCTTGCATTTTTGCATGCGATCATGAATTTTTCTTCTATGATATGATAAAACCAAAATTGTTTGCAATTTATTATTTGGATGCAATATTTCATTTATTGATACTTACAAATCGTGTGGCTACTTTTATATAACCACCAGAGCCAAGTTTGTGCTACCTGTGTTTTTCTAGTCTTGCCTTTGTTGCCTTCGATGTGTCGGGCAGCCTATGAAAAATTTGAAATACGTTAGATTATGTAAAAAGAAAGATTAATTAGTATATAATTAAATTGTTGATAGTATTACATACCTTCCTTGGCCTGGTAGTATCTTTCCTCTCTTCTTTTCAGCCTTCTCCTTTCCATCTGACACCAAGTCCTTCCACTCCCTTTCTAGAATCATGGGGGGACACTCGTACTTTCTGTTCTTCTCTAAATGTGACCTATATTGGTCCCTCACATACTTTAGATAGGTACCAACTTTCTTAAGGACCTTGGTTCAGTTGAATGTTTTATCACCGAATAACACAACTAAACGGTTAATGAGCTCATCTTTTAAATCTTGATTTTGGGCATTCGACCATGTACGTATGGTGGACCCGAAGAACTCCAATGAAATATCACTTAGATGTTTATTAAAAACATCATTTCCTGCAATTATAATGTAGGCAAATATTGCCATTTTGTAAATGAATATAATAGGGTGCTATCCCCACTGTTAGCACTTACTTAAAAAAATAATAATAATAATTAAAACATTTTAAAGTACCTGGGACCTTCTCTATCTTTATGGGAAGGAAATCCTCGGTCACCACAAATGTGACCAGAAATATTCCCGTACTAATAATATGGGAAGATCCAGGAAATGCTGCTAAAACAACACTAGTACTAGTGGCCTCTACATCCACAGGTACTGACACATGTAGTGGCATTTGTTCACTACTGAAGGGTGGACTACCGAATGCCTACATGGTATGTGTTGTCGACATTTTATACAAAAATATAGGCACATATGATGGGGCTGGATGATGTGTTGTATGCACAGGAAGATCAGGATTGACACTTGTAGCGTCCCCTACTTCTCGGGAAACACTTGCAGTACCTTGATCACGGCCAGCAGCATGATCATGAGGATGCAAATAATCTTGTAAAAACAACACATATTTTAGTTCATGACATAAAAGAGTACAAAATATAAAACCATGAATGAACCTATGTTATAATTAAAGATCTCATGACAGCTTACTTCCAAGTTGTGTGCTTTCTGAGACAATATTTTAACCCGTTCTCTTATCTCATCTGTTTGAGGCACTACGAATACCAACTGAAGGATTTCTTGATTGCATTTTTTTTGGGCCTTCCTCATCATATCCACAGGGTTTGTGGAATATGCGATGTCATCATCACATAATAGTGACTGCACCTCCATATGGATGCTCTCCTGTACTGCTGGTGCATTTCCCCGATCAGCCAACTACAACAAGAATATTAAAAACATTATCAAAATTAACCCAATAAACTCATGAAAAAAACATAATAATAAAACATTTTGCTCGTATCTAATTTGTACAATTACAATGACGTAAACCTATTGGATAGAAGTGCCTGAAGATGGATTGTGATCTGTGCTCTAGGTTAGAGCCTTCCTCATATGATCAATGTCCCGCTGTGACAAAAATTAAATATAAAAAACATTACCGAAATTAAACCAATAGACTTATGAAAAAAAACATAATAATAAAATGGTATACTGGAGTCATTAATTGGAGGTTGGGTAAAATGGTATATATATAGTACATACCACCCCCATAGTAATTGTGTTTGTATCTAAGAGATTCAAATTGTTATCGATTAGCAACTCTTCCCTTGCAGTTATTGATTTTATCGCACATACCAATACACGGTTTCCCTCTCACGCCTTGAATATACAATTGGGTTGCTTATTTGTTGACCTAGGTCATGTACTATTTATAAACCCTGCAATATTCCCTGATGCTTTTGGCCTCCTGTCAATGTACCCAGCCACTCCTTTATTTTGATCCTTATCTTTTAGTTGTATATAATTTGCTGATAGTTCATACCTACGCATACTTCATGTATATCGAACCAGTTGCATCCAATCTTTGTAACTGTAATAGGGTCCAACATACTCCATCAACTCAATAACTTTGTCTTAATAGAAATTTATGTTTTCCATGTAAAATAGGCCCAAACCATGTAATGACGATGGTGCTATGCGATATATCCTCTCATTGACACAAATATCAGTGTTTATTATAGGAAGTTCCTTGGGTACCCATTGTTTTTGTAGATTTTTGTACCTCAAGGGCACCTCGATGTCACCTATGCTCTCATCATCATAAGAACATGACCCCCCTTCAATAAGAAAAAATTCCATGCATTTACGGAATTTTCTTCTAATCTTTTGACCTCTAGTTGATCTCCCTCTTTTAGACCTACTACATGTCTCACTTTCCTCTTCTCTTCCTGAATTTCCCTCGCTTGAGGAAGACAAATCTGACAAATACCTATTTTGTGGTGCCTACACTCATAAGGATTTTGGATGAAGTTATTTCATGGTGATGTGATCCGAAGGTGATATTATGATTAATTTATCATTTCATCGCTAGAAATTGACAAGTTATAAGGTAATCAAGTCTTGATAGATTGCAAGTTATTGTTACTATAGTCCAAATGTGTCCATCACAAATCAAATCTACTTTCTTTGTGCAACATCTTTGCAAGAATAAAGTAACTTCAAATGATAGTTTGGATTTAGTTCTCTCTTCTTTTAGCAAGTATTGTAGCTCATTTTTGGAGCTTTCAAGAAAAAGATAGCATTGTAACTCATTTTCACATACTTGAACTCAGCTGTATTTTTACCTTTCAATCAATAAAAGGAAGCTATTTTTCCTTCTCTCTTGTCTAAACTTAGCCATGAAATAGGACAACCATAAAAAAGGTAGAAAGGTTTGAAGAATGCAGTCATGATAATATTATATCAACCTTATTGGGTTCTTTGAAAGAAGAAGAAAACCATGAAGTTCCAAATCAATTTCTTGTACCATAAGAGCACTATACGAGTAAGATGAAGGATATGATCACACCAAAAGAGGAAAAAAGGAAAAACCAATCTAAAGCTTTCAAGGGGATGTCCTATCGGGCATCTAACTAGGATGGAAACTAGCAATGCATCACAAGTCATTATTGCACCTAAGCATGAGGACTCTATCCTACTATCCTATCCATTTTAAGATAACATGAATGGTAAGTGGATTTGTGGATTTGTTTTCTCCATTTATGAGGCATTGCAATAGTTGGTTAAACATCTATCATTTCTTCATTTCCTCTTTGATGCTCACAAAAATATGGAGCATTACAAGTTGCAAAGAAAGGGTAGCTATTTTCATGAACCAGTTAATGGTTTTGTTTAGGTATTCATTTCCTTAGTTAGTGTAGGTTAGGATAGTTTTTGTTTTAAGTGAATAAGTTTTGTTTGCACAGTTAGTTTGTTTTGAGTCATTTGGTAGGTTGAATAAGGTTGGTAGGTGTTATGTGGTGGAGCTTTTATTTTCCTTCCCTTTGGGGTGGTTTTATCTTGATTATTTTTCTACTGGTCTGGTATTTGGGGGTTTTTTATTTCTAGCCGTCGACTTGCTATCAGTAGTACTCAGTCACTTAAGTCATGTTTTATCCCTTTTGGCCATCACTTCACTGACCCCTTTTACCTATCCTTTCGGTTTTGCATTTTGACTTATGTGTCCCTATGGTTTTCAGCCTATTAACCTTTACAATGTAGCCTTTGAATTGTTTTTTGACCCTATGGGTTATTTCCCCATTTGCCTAGTGGTCCCCTTTCTTTAAAGTAACTATTTCGCATATGCAGATTTGTATTAGCTGACGGATGCAGGAACTGCGATCTTGACTGTTCATCGCACACCTCACAAGGTTTGTGCTTGCATCACAAAAATGTTGTGAGGCTTGTGAGATGCTTCCACCTATTGTGTAACTTGGTGGGGCCTGTTTTTGAGTGTTGACTGATGGACGGGTGATGATGTTGATAGCTGTGTACTATCTGATGCATCTGGGTCATCCCTCGTTGACCTCATGCAATTAAAACTTTAGTTTCAATAATGTTGTGAGGTATGCGATGTGTTGACGCATGGGCACCGGTGTTATCGATTAATGAATGAGGTGGGACCTGTTCCATGCTGATGTGGTACCTAATGGGCAATATTCTTGCTCACTTGCTGACTGGAAGGAGGATGTGTCATTTTCAAACTGTTGTTGACCAAATCTAGACCATCCATCTGGCCAACTGTATCTTTGATCAACGGCGTGTTTTCAAACAAACTGGTGTTGTACTATAGTCGTTCTATCTCACGCGAGTGAATAGTAATGGTCAAGTTCGACTCGGCCTACATAATTAAATGCTAAATAACCAGTGGATTGCTATTTCAGTGTTGCATTCTGGTTTATAAGAATTCCTTGGTGTTTAGAAAAGCGGCTATTATCTTAGTTCTCCATTATCGCGATAGTTGACGCTCTGCAAAATAAACAGTAAGTGATACAAACGCCTTCTTTTGTAATTTCAGAATATATTAGCGTTGCCTATTGAATAATTGGTGATTGTGTCTTTTTCGATTCCTGGTGAATTGTTAAGCGAATTGGCTATTAGAGCTTATATAGGTCATTGCTAGTGATTTGTGTGCATATAAAAAAGTTTTCTGTAACGGCAGTCGAGTATAGGGTGTAATTGTTTATTTTTCTTTAAGAAAACCCTAGTTCAAATCCCCTTCTATTTAAAATATATGGCATCCAAGGCACGAACTGTTTGTCCCAAGGCTACGCCTAGGGGTTTCTCATAGGATATTATTGATTTGTTGAACTCTTCTACGAGCAAGAAGCAAGAAGGAAGGATATTGTTCTATGGACCCGTGATTCATGAAGGTTTAATGGACAAACAGTGTACAATCTATGATGTCGAATTTTCCTACACTGGTTGGCAGCTCTTTTCCAATTGGTTTGGAAATAGAAATTTTCCTATTCCTTTGTGTAATCCATGGAGACTGGACTTGGGTAAGCTGGTGGTACCGAATGTCTATGAAGATGTAGACTTATTAAATGATATTGTTGCAAGGTACGATCCAGTAACTCGAATTGTCAGAACACATCTTGGCAAGCCTATGATTAAAGTAACCAGAGAGGAAATTGTAGAGATTTTTGGCTTACATGAATGGAGCCAGGATATGATTCCCATCAAATTGGAGGTCTTCAAGGAAGAATACAGAAACACTAAGGGTTTAATAGGGACATCCCTTTTGATACCCCATTTGGCTATGTCGGGAAGAGGGAAGAATAAGAAAAAGGTTGTTATTGGCAAGAATGAGCCTGAACCTTTCTCGGTAGACTACTTCGCCCCTCATTTCAAGAAGACCATCTGTGCACTATGTCAAGTTTTGGGGATTGACCTGAAGAAGACTGTGCCTATAGAGATAATGTATATGGTTTTCAACCTCCAACACCCTGGTTATAATGTGGTATATGACTTTGCCACTTACCTTGTAGAGAACATAGATTTTGGCTTGGCAGCTTTGAAGCTGGGAAAGAATTGGGTAAAATTTATATGGTTTTCACTGTTGATTCATATGTTTTTATATAGGGGTCATAAGGTATTTGGAAAAATTATGGAGTTGAAGAAGATGGAAGGAGATATTGAAATGTCTGTCCAATATTGGACTAGGGTCTTAGACAAAAATGATCATAAGTTTGATTATGTCACCTTTCATAATATTTTTGGATCTAAGTTAAGGAAGGCTTTAGTTGTTGTCCACCCAAGATTCCAAAAGAAATTCATGACTTTCTAAGACCTATGGAGAGGAGGCCTGAGCTGAATCTAACCCACAATTGGGGTTATATTATCCCCAATCACAATACTACAATCTTCAGGGTCTTTGGCACCAATGCCATCCCGTCTGTCCTACCTAAAGAATTTCCTCTCAGACTTGGTTTTGTAGGGATTATGAGGCAATTGGGAGTATGTCAAGATTTCCATTTGCCTGCTAAACACAAGAAAGGAACCTTTTTCCCTGAATATACAACTTTTGCAAATTTTGCTATGATAAAGGGAGGGTGGAGAAATTTACACTTGTTACTCAAGCCATATAGATTTAATACTGTACGCCCTAGGAATTATGATCCTGAGGGTTTTATCTCCCAAATGAAGGCTAGACATCGGACTGGAACCTTTGTTCACAATTTCTACTATCTTGAAGATATCATTAAGAATATTTTTGATGAGGACTTACAGGATAAGAGAAAGGCAATGTACATTGCCTATTCAAAAATGGTAAGAAGTAAACAGGAGAAAATACCTGGTTTTGATCCTATACCTGATGCTAAAGATGAGCTCACTAGGGAAATCTATGTTCTTGATAATTTTGAGAGCATAGTAGGAGTCTTGAAGGAGGAAAGGATTATAGAAGGAAGGGGAAAGTCACATGTTACTGAGTAGCACCCTGAGATAAGAATCGAAGAAAGGCCTACCTACCAGCCTCAAGGGAAAATAAAAGTGTTTTGAAGAAGGAAGAGAAATAGGACAGAGGAAGTTACAATGAGTGGTGCATCATCCATCCTAAGGAAATTAGTATCTAGTATTATTGATCTAGATTCACCTCCGAAGAGTTCAGAATAGATTAGCACATCATCCCCAAAGAGGCCTAGAACTGATAGTATGGGGGATGTTGGCTAGAAAGGTAATAATGAAGAGGATATTATTGTAACTCTGGGTGAAATAAATCCAGAAATGCCACTAGATCCGACTAACATTGCAACAAGCTCAGGAGCCATCACCTTAAGATTGGGGAAGGATGAGATTAAAGGAATTACAAATAGTGATGATTTGAGAATGGAAGCCTGCAAAGAATTCATGATGGATGACTCTTTTATCAATACCCGTGCTTTTGAAGATTTTGTATGGAGAGCTCATCTCTCATCTTATACTGAGCAGGTAGCACATGAGAGAAGTTTGCACCTAGAGCTTCCAGAGCAAGTAATTCAATCAAAGGTCAGAGTACAATTGAAGGAGAGGTTTAAGGAAATCACACCAGAATAGGGTAGAACATTGATTCAAAAGTGTGGGATATTTCTAATGCTGTAGTATTTGATACAATAAGAAGGGAAAATAAACTACTTCTTGCAACAAAGGAGGAGGTGGCATTAGCACTTAAAGGATCAGCTTTCAGTGAAGAGTGGGATTCTCTGGCAATATGGTCACTATCTACAGGGTCTTGAAAACCTATTGTCACTGAAACATCCGATTTTAGTGGTCATTTGATTGTGAAGAGAGTTGCTGATACCCCTGCCTTGGAGGCTATTGACATGGTTGTGAATGTTGCCAGATTTACTAGGGCAACCGTGGAGGATTTAACTAGAAACTGAGATACTCTAAGGAACCTGTATAATGACATTATTATTGAGTATAATAAGAGCCAACAAAGGGTGGCAAAATTGGAAACAGAAATGGCCTTATTAAGGCAACAAATGGAAATCTTGAGATCCCAAAAGCAGGTTAGCTCTAGCCAAATTATTGCTAACCCACCAATTGTTCAACCCCAACCTCCTGCACAGGTTCAATCTTGGGCTATGGTCCCTTATAATATGGGACAAGTGCCTATTGCGGTTGAGAAGGCCAGTACCTCGAGCGAAGATCCTTCTAGGGAAAAGTTACTCCAGCAGATTGAAGAATATAAAGATATGGTAAATCAAATCCGAGATGCAACAGGAAGGAATAATTTAGAAATTGTTGATACTGTGTTAAGGCATCTACATAAATGCGTCCAGAGTAAGATGAATGGTGTTCATGCAAATTATGCCTTGATGATGCAAGGACTTGAATTGTTTCCAAGGGACAGAGAATTGGCTATCCCTTTGCTAAATAGATGGGGCCCTAGAATGGAAAAATTGAAATTTATGGCAGTTGGAGTAAAGCAGCATGGGAATAAGTATCATGCAGTCATGACAACATATCAATTTGTTAAGACTATTGTTGAGCAAAAATTCCAGGGGTCTGTTGCTCCTTTGGAGTCCAAAATCAAAGCACTGAAGGATATTTATGATGGAAAATATTTGACTCCACTACCTCATATTTTGCATAGTCAAGATAGTGTCAAGCCTTTGAGGAGTGGAAGGAGCAAATGAATAATATAACGACCACCCAAACTCATGAGATATACAAAAATGCTGATATTCACATGTTGGAGAACAATTTAGAGAAGTTATCACTTGTCATTAGTTTCTTGGAGAATCTTGACAAGACAACCACGTCATTTATGATAAAGTATGTAGCTTATCGAAAAATGGTGGACCAGGTGGTGGCTTTCAATTGGCCGTCAGAGGAAGATTTTGAGTCATGGAAAAAGATGTTTATTGATGAACTTGAATTATAAATAATGGGGATGAGAGTTGCAATTTGGTCATGTAAAATACAGGTTTGGCCTACGGTATTATATTTTGAAATGCATTCTCTTCCCAGATTCAGGTACAAATTGCACAAATAAAATCAGCACATGAAGGGATTAAAAAATGCTTTGGTGTCAGGGAATCAATACTTGGAACCACTCTTTCCTTTCCTCCATAACAAATTAATCATCATTTTGTTTTAAGCTTTTCTTCTCTTACCAAGCAAATGATGTAAAGATAACTGATTAGGAATTAGCGGTCCAGTAAAAAATGGACATGTGTATCCTCTGGCCTAAAGCTTGTTTGCTCCCTTGTTTTTATAAAAGGTAATTCTGGGCCAAGGAATAGGTCTGTGGAAATTACTTAAGATATGTAAGAAAAGAATCAAGTAGAGAGAGAGAAAATAATATGTCCATTTTTTTGAAGCTTTGAGTTTGTTTGGGAACTTAGTAAATCATGGGGTTTTGGAGCATACTTATCCAAATCTTGTGATTTTTTTGAGCCTATTTTCTCTCCTATTGTAATAATTTGCATGAATTTTTAATGAAAATTCTATCAAAGATGATCTTCATTAAATTTCATTTGTCATTTCCTATGGATTATGTTCGACTATATCTCTAGTTCAATGGACTTATTAAATGCTTTAGTTGTTCAATAAGTTCATGCAAATTAGCACATAGGATTTACTAAAGAGTAATAGATTCATGTATTGATGAATGGATGGTAATGCCTTACATATAGATCATAGATTCTCTAGATGAAAGTTACCCTGTAGTTCAGTTTCCAGTTTGACTTCGTGCTTGAGGATATGGCATTGGTACTCTGACTGCTTATTGTTCTTGTATTTTTTGTTATAGCTTCAGGCAATTTCACTCGAATATTTCATAAAAACACACTTAGGTGTTATTTCAATTCCTTTTTAAATAAGAGCTGAATTCTCCTGAGAAATAACCAATTTCTTAAAGGATTATCTTGTTTAAATTTAGACTGGAATTTATCTATTGTTTATCCATGTATGAGAAAATCATTCTCATCATGAATGATAAAATATTTTAGGGATACGCTCCTGGATCTTACAGAATCTGAAGTGTAGGAGAGATAATAGTTTTGTTGCATTTTTCTCGTTAAGTTGGCACAGTGCCTTTAGGACTTTTAAAATTGTGTATGGCAAGCTCATAGAAGCTTCTGCAGGTTCTACTTGGGTTGTAAAAAATTCCAACATTATGCAAGACTATTTCTCAAGTCTTGTCAAGTTCCAAGAGTTGACACCATGCCCAATGGATAAGTTTAGGCAATTGGTGAGGATGTTTGGTAGGAAAACATATAGAAGATGTCACCAATTTTTTTACCTAATTTGGCTTCTAACTCAATCAAGTAAAGTTGGGATAGTTTTTGCAAAAATAAAGATAAAGGTACACATTCAATTCTACTAAGTTCCATTCATATACACAAAAGTATTATCAAATGAATTGCAGTTCATTATGCAAATGTATACAAGAGAAAGATTGCACAAAATTTTCACAAATGTCTTTTATTGATAATTACAAATATATGGTGTCCCACACAAGTTGAGGGAATAACTATTTCAATACAATATAAGACATAAACTATACATTTGAAGAAATAGAAAGGAAAGAGCATATGGAAAGAGTAGGGATCCGTCATTGCCTAAATCATGAACCCCAAAGTTGAACTGTTGCATAAATGATACACCCCAAAGTTGAATTGTTGCATCATTGGAAAAGTATGATCAAATTAATCTATTATGAAGAATTGGTCTATGTGCCTCTAGTAATCACTATAAAAATGTGAAAGACAAAGCTATTTTATTTTTTCTGTCTTATCTTATACCATTTTAAGAGAATGGGGGGGCCAATGTGCGAGAAGATCTTTGGAAACTAGGCATGAAAATTGCAAGTTAAAGAGAATGGTGGTGCCAAACTTATAGTACTCATTGTCCCTTGGTCATCAATTTTCCCTGAGTGCCCTCAACCTGGTCCTTGGCGCTGGTATTGACCTTGTTTTAGCTCCAAACTCTTCATCAGCACTGGTATTGACCTTGTTTTCACTCCTCCAAAGTCTTCCTCAGCGCTGGTATTGACCTTTAACTTGTCCAATTTGACGAGCTACAACTTGCTTTAGTTAGGTTTTAGAGTATGTTAATTAAATTTAAAAAAATTATGGCGCCATTTAGAGTAGTGAATATAAAGCAAGCAAAGCCTATTATGGCGCCATTTAGAGTAGTGAATATAAAGTAAGCCAAGCCTATTATAGTCATGAGGGAAATAATAAAACTCCTAGGATACTTTGTGAAACCATTTTCCTTGGTTAAAGGGAGGCCATAAAATATACCTTTGAATTTTTTCAATCTTCAAATATGAGGATTTGCAAGGTTCTTAGCAACATGAGTAATGGAAATGTGTGCAACAAGAATTTTTGAACACACATGGAATCTCCTTGCCAAAGAAAGGGGCTTCATAATTTAATATGATAAGTTTTCTTGGCTCTAGAATCAACTTTTAAATCTTCTCCTAATAGGGCCAAAATCACATCTTCTTGTGTTTGAGAAGTCACCAGCACTGACCATAACCATCAAGCAACTTTTCATAAAGATTATAACATCACCGTTGATTTTGAGCACGTGCATCTCGGAGCTACTTTAGTAACCTATCATATAATGTACTAAAACTCGACAGAAATATTAAAGCACTTTGATTAATAGCAATGTTATAATATTAATATATTATATAACAATATTATATTACATTATATGAATTATAATGATATATAGATTAATAGTAATTATATTAGATTATTAATATTGTATTAGATTAATAATAATTATAATATTGTTAAATGATTAATTATATTACAAATGAACGCTACTTTCAAATTCTTAGCTTTGAATGAATGGTTGAAGCACCAATGCTGAATGTTGCAACTCTAGTAGGCATGAATAGAAGTAGAGGAGATTTTTTGGGAGAAGATTTTTTTCTAGTGCTAGGTTATGTGTTAGGTTATATAGGGTAGGTTATATAGTGTTTGAGCCTAGCCTCAAACACTACAATTAGGGTTAGGTTATGTGTTTTCTTTAGGGTTAGGTTTGGGATTAGGTTTATGGTTATGGTTAGAGTTTAGGGTAATCCAAATCATAACCTAACCCTTTCTCTTGAAACCTTAACCTTGACCCTAACCCTCACCTTTATCCTATCTTTATAACCCTAACAACAACCAAAATTCTAACCCCAACCCTAACCCTAATTACCTAACCCTAAATATTATTTAATTTATTAATTAGTTGCATTCACTCTAATAACCCTAAACCTATCCCTAAACTTAACCCTAGCCCTATCCCTGGCCCTAATCCTAACCCTAACTCTAATCCAAATATAAAACAACCCTCATTCATAATTACAATAACCCTAAAACTTCATTCTAGATATAACCCTAATACTATAATCGCTAATTGTAATACTAAACCCTAACCCTAATTTCATATCTAATCCCAACCATAACCAAAACTCTAAATCTAACCCTAACCATAAAACATAAACCCTAATCTAACCCTAATCCTAACATTATTTTCCTAACCCTAACCCTAACTCTAAACCTAACACTAACCCGAACACTAAATCCTAACCCTAATTAAATACCCAATCATAACCCTAAATTGTAACATCATCCTTTGAATTGGATACTACATCAAAAATTATGTGTTACAATCATTGCTTCCATTGTTGGCATTTTTACATTGGGATGCATATATTTTTAAAATCAACAAAATCTTTTAATGTCTTGCCAAAATTAATATTATTAATTGTAATATCAAACTTATAAACATGTATCCAATTTAGAACATAAATAAGAAATATATGGTATTAGTTTCGTCAAAAAACAAAGTGATGTGGACTAGAAGGACTATAAGGACTATAATGATTTTAGAATATACACATAATGGATTTGTTGAAAAGGTTTCAGAAACTTTCAAACAAATGCAATTGGTAGATGCAAAGAACAGTTCCACAACCTGATGGAACTTTAGTAAATTGAAGCTGGGGTTAGAGGATTTCTAAATTACTCAGGGTAACCTTTAGTATGGATCGGTCAAAACCCTCTTGTTATGTTTTAACGGTGACCTGTTGCCATGGTGAACCGGTCACTTAAGTGAGGTTTCATCCCTCTCGAGTCGTGCTTAATCGGCCCTATTTCACCTGATTTTCTAGTCTTTTTGGTGTAATGGGCTAAGTATTATACTACCAGAAATTTCAATGCGAGCCCCACTTAAATGTTCCATCTGAGGGCTGATGAGCCATCCGATCACAGAATTTGATCTTGACCGCTTCTCGCAGACCTCGCAGGTTTGTCTGCTAGCGTCATCAAAGTAGTGTGAGGTTCGCGAGATATGGCGATGTTGCATGAATGGATGAATGGGTTTTCTTCCCAAGGTGTTCAATATGACAGGGGGCCGTCTTTTTACCGGTAATAGCCATCAATAATGGGGTAATCATGATCTCTCACACACCTCGCATGGGCAGAGTAAATATCTGGGAGAGTGTTGCGAGGTTCACGAGGGAGTGGCACGTGGCTTTTCTTTTCATGCCAGTGGGATTATATGGGACCCATTGTGCGGTCTGGGTCTATTCTTCTGCAGGTTTTTGATTGGATATGTTTTCTGAAGGCGTCAACATGGATTGTCAACATCCATTGACTTGATCTCCACCCTCCATTTGTTAAAGTGCCTCTCGAATCGGCGGTTCATTTATAGGGAAGAAGTGTGTGAATTGCCTACGTGGCATGTATTACTTGGCTGTTGCTT
Organism: Sequoiadendron giganteum; assembly: GCA_007115665.2. NCBI lineage: Eukaryota > Viridiplantae > Streptophyta > Pinopsida > Cupressales > Cupressaceae > Sequoiadendron > Sequoiadendron giganteum. The sequence goes on along the minus strand of CM021105.1, from coordinate 104,975,694 downwards.
GTGTCATTAATGATACATGTTTCTTTTCTCCCGAGGATCTCCACCTGATTTCCTCCTATGTGCAAATAGTGCCATCCTGCTAAGGGTATTCATAGTTATCTGGATAATTAACTGTGCAAGTGCTTGAATTGCCTTCAAGTAATTGTACCCTACATACTGGCTTGCTCTATAAATGCTAACTGAATTGTATGTAATCAGCATTGCATTCTCTTGTGTCTAAGTGCAGTAAGGTTTTTCTTTTGTTTGTGGCTACGCTCTATTTCTATCATGAGTAAATCAGTTAAGCGAAGGAGTGTGAGGCTGGCTTCACCAGTCATAAATAAATCTGATTCTCCCATGTCTTGCAAGGCTATTATTAGGAACATTGGGAAGAGGCCAGTACATTGTTCGTCCCCGATAATCATCTTGGATTTGGATGAATCTGAGACTGATTCTGATTATCGATACTATTTGGCTTCCTTGGTCGATCTTATGGGAGTGGATGAGGAGGTTCTGGCAATTGAGCTAGTGTCTGCATTAGCACTAAGTCCAATTGTTCGGGAATGTGCCCGCAAGGTTGGTAAAGAGGAGGTGGTGCCATCGCTATCGTAGGCTCGAACTCAAAGCGGTTGCTTGTACCAGGGCCGTGTTGCTTCTTCATGATTACTCGCAGTGGGTCCGTTGGACGTGTCTTCTCTTCTCTTGTTGGTCTATCAAGTGGATGTGGATGTGGATATGGACGTGTGCGTGCTTTGCAAGAAATTTTGTTTTTCGACTGGTTATTTCATAACCGTTTTGATTCCTTTGTTCATGCACGATATCATTATGACAAGGAATGTAAATTTGAATTTCATTTTGGTGCTGAAATTCAATTTGTTGTCACAATGTAGCCTAATGCTTGTTTATCTCCTATTCTATAAAGGAGATTTCACGGCTCATTGTGAAGGGCCAAAAAAATTTTGCAATCCGATGCTTGGAAGTTATACAGTCCTCTTTATTGTTAAAGTGTTATGAACATTTTGTTTCAGGAAGTCATCCTGGGGTTAGGTTTATATACAGATTAGTGTGATATGCTTTTTTAATTACTTATATCGAAAGAAATCTGTAAAATTAAGATGGTTTACTCTCCTAGGTGTGTGCCATGGATTATGAATAGCTTTATCAAAGATTCATCTGTTCAGTTTCAATAGTTAATTGAAAATGTGATTCATTTTCTTGCTTTAACTCAAAGAGTTAATCAAATGCTTGAAAAATAAGTTACATGTTCATGGTTGTATATACTCAGGATCCTTGAAGAAGTACTATCTTAATATGCTAAAATATCTCATGATAGTAATGCTATATGAGATGGGTTCATCGTATCAGGATTTTGTTCAGTATGACTCTGTTGCCCTATGGATGAAGCACTAGATAATGTTTGTGTCATTTTATTAGTTCAAGACTATAGGTTCTAAGCAAGGATATCCAAATACTAAACACAAAACACTTGAGTACAACCTTGTCCTCCTTAGGGAGGTATTGTAACAAATAAGTGGGTCAATTTCGTTGCTCTTTGGTACTAGTAGTCATTCTCTGGTCTGCCAAAACCTTGAGATGATCACTATCCCTTTGAGTGTGTAGGAATTGTAATCTGTACACAGGAAGTGTTCTTACCAATCATGAGACATTCATGTGAACACATTTAGGTTTACCCACCTTGGTCCTATAGAGCCAAAAGTGTAGGAGAAGTCAATCCTTTACTGACTCTCGTTAGTTGGCCATTACTGGTTGTAGTTGTCCTCGATAGGGGTTGGCTACCTCTTAGATATCTGCAACCTCTACATGGATTGTATTTTAAACACCAACACAACCTTCACCAAAATCCTTACTGGTTTGCTTAATATGGGAGATTTGGAACAAGGTATAGACATCCATCAAAGCATAATATGAAGATGAATTTTCTCAAATGTTGTGGTTGTAGATGCCCTTTTAAAATTTATACAAAATGTGGAAGGATAGAAAAAGCTTGTGAACTATTTGACAAAATGTCTCAAAGAATTGTAATCTCTCAATTTATTTTAGTGTCTATTTTGTTATACCCCATGTCCCAAATTGGGTATAACACAATAGACACTAAAACAAATTGATAGATTGTTATGAGGGAAGTGATGAGACCTTATTAATTAGAGTGTATTCCATGCAATTACAATTATTTGAGGCATTGTGTCAAATAGTTCATGAGCTTTGTCTATCCTCCCACATTTTGCATAGATTTCAAAAGGGCATCTACAACCACAAGATTTGAGAAAATTCATCTTCATATTATGTTTTCCTTATGATAGGTTGACTCTTATATTAAATTAATATGTTGAATTTATGTTTCCTACTTGATCTAACTATCCATAAATGGCAATTTAACAGTTGAAAGATATGATCCTACTTTGGTATAAATTGTATATGCAATATCAAGGTATGAATTAATATGTTCAATTAAGAGATGTTAAATGAAATGAAATGAATAAAACTAATGTAATGTAAATAAGGGAGACCAGTGCTTTCTTGGGTAAAATGAAGTCAAAAAAAAGCCTTTGATGAATGGTTTCTATCTAGCAGGTCCTCTAATTGTTTGGCATATAACTATGAGTTTACAACTGGTATAAACATGTAAGAGTGTAATTGATAAACCCTACTTGAGGCAGAATATCAAATCTAATTATCTGATTCTTCTTACTGATCCAAATGGCATTCCCAAATTACTGTAATTTATTGAAAGGAATTTTAATTCTTCTTTAAAGAATCCAATAAACCAAATCACACAGAAACAACAAATGTGTACTGATAAATCGAATATATACTTGATACTTCAATTTAAACAACCAAGAAACATCAGATTGGAGACAATAAAATAATCACAAGAATCCAACAAACAATTGATACCAGAATGAAGCCACTAAATCAACAGTCTTTCATTATCTCCTTCAAAATTCATACATGCAACATAGTCTCCTTGAATGTCATCATTTCTGAAAATTTAATGCTTACAGTAGTCTATCCTATTCTAATTCTATCTTCTACCCCTTTACATTTATCCAACAATAGATACTTATACATAAGTTTATAAAAGGATGTGCCTTTTCAAAAAGGTTTAAAGCATAAAAGGTTTAACAAATCCACTATTAACTAATTTCTCTTAAGCCACAAATTGGACTGCAGACATATGCTCTGTATAATCCTCACACTCATGAGTATCGACATCTTCCAATGCATCATGGATCACAATCTCCATCATTATCATTTGCTCATTTTGCTCACATGTTGTATCCAATATCACATCTTTCACAGTGGCTGTCTCCAATATCCCTTGGAGTATTGTTTCGCACTCACTTTTCCATGTACTCATTTCCTTCATTTTCCCTTCATCATCACATAACTTGGTCAATCTATCTTCGGCAGCCTCTGTCAATCCCTGCATATCCCCTTGTAACTCCTCAAAGAAATCCCTGTGCCTATCCATAATAAAATTTGCATTTTCAATCTCTTCATTACTAGGAGTGTCCTCATGCTCCAATTCCACAATTTTTTCATAAATTCTGCTATCCACTCTCATGTGTTCCTTTATTGCATCTACGTACTGTGAATGTTTTCCCTAGAGTTTATTTAACCAAGTGGTTAAAACAACCTACATTTTTTTTATTATTGCAGCAAATGCATCCATTCTCCCTTGAGAGTATGTAGTTGACCCTTCCCAACGGTCTTTTTTCTATGAAATCTCACCTTGAGTGAGCATCCTTGTTGGTTCTATTACAACACCTACCAAGTCTTTCAAGTGTTCATTCTCTCTCAACATCCTCTCATTATTGGTTTTGTACATCTCCCTTTCCCTTATCAATGCTTGGATTTGGGCTTTATTCAACTTGGCTATATTTATCCCAATATCAGCAGTCACTACAAGATCAACCTTCCCAGCCTTCAGGGTCATGACACGTTTGAATGCCTTTTCAGTATCAATAACAATTGATTTCTTGTGAGGAGGATACAAGGCCCAAATCATCAATATTTCATCATTAGGATTGTATCTTGATCTTGTGTATACCTTCGTCACCTTCTCTATACTGAGCTTGTGGGTAGCATTGTTACCTTTTAAGAAACTATCAAAAACTAATGCAGAATTCAAATCCAAACGTGGAAAAATCATAACACCTGCCTTTTCACGTAGCTCCCTCCCCTTTTCAGGGGTCATGTCAATCATCTCTTTGTCTACTTCATCCTTTAAGCTTTTTAACAGTTGATCCTCATTCCCTGGAGTGACATTGTCAACCTGTCCCCTTATCTCTTTCCCTTTTTGCTTATATAAAAATGTATTAAAATCTGAGGTCTTTATAAATTCATCATCTGATATGAAAGACCTATAGTCTTCATGTCTTGTATCTACATCCATGGTTTCCTCAACATCTATTTCTCTTGCAACATAGGCATACTCTTGAGTCTTCATTCTTGAAAATTTCCCAGATGAGCTTTGTGGCTTGTCTATTTCTGAAATCCCCTTAATGGAGGATAACAACTCATCATCCACCAACTCCTGATTATGTTTTTGAATCACAATTTTAGCTTCCTCTGCCTCCAGGTTTCTTATTATGTCATCAGATTTAAAGGGCGCCTGATGGTACCCTCCAAGATTTATTTTTTGTTTGGCATAGTGGATATACCCTTTTGGATCAAAGTTCTTTCTCACTGGTGCTCTTATCATGTTGTAGTGCAATAATTTGTCCAGAATCATATCATAACCTTCCATGGCTAATATAGTGAAATCACTAAAACACAATGTACTGGGCATAAAATCATGTTTCCCATATGAACTTAAGTTCATAACACTAGAGTAATCCATTTGCCTAACAATTTCTAGGTATGTAATTCTATCCGGGATAGTTCTGGGCAAAATGAAAGGTGTACCCTCAAAGCCATAAACCCTAATCATTGTGGCATTCTCTAAGCAATACCAATCCCCCCAGTTGTGGTTAATTGGTCCATTGTAATATCTAGGCCTAAGAAACCTTTTTACTTGTTCAGATAAAGAATAATCACAAGGATGGTTAAAAAATCTATACAAGGGTTTCAAAAAGAATTCTTCAAAATGCAAAAAATTTAAATTGACAAACCTGCTGTCCCAAACAACAGTCCATAATTGAACAGACAATGGCCTACCTTCCTTGTCGGATTGTGAAATCCTCAGCTCTTGGGGCCATAAACCTAACTCTTGTCCAAAATACAACACTAAGTGCATCAGCAGTGAGTAATTTCTGAGATGGAGAACAAAAGCACCACTCTTTATCGCCATCAAAACTACATCTAGCTCCTTAAAAACATGTGCAACATAGTCAAATGATATGGGATTGTGATACTGAATGTCTGCAGCAATCACCATGGGCACAACCGCCATATGCTCAGGTACCTCCATCCCTAATACTTGTCCCATTAAGTAGTAAGTATATTTTAGGTAAGGTTCGAAGAGGTCTACATGAAAGGGTGGCCCCTCACTGACTTCCATTGGAGTAGGTTTGCCATGACACCTAATTCTGTGCAGAGGTAACCTCCACCCTTTATAAATGGTGTCCATCCTTCTGAACTCACTATCGGACTCTTCACTCACTACTTTCTCACTGCATATTCCCTCCATTCTGAAAACCTCAGCAATTGCATTCTCAGATACATGTATCAATGGATTCCCTGATAAATCACATATAGCTTTGTTTTTTGAATCATAGTGTTAGGCCAATAATTTTACTAGTTCGACGTCAATAAAAACATTAGGGCACACTAATTTCCCTAAATTGAGCCTCCATGGATTGCATATTGGCTCAAAGCGATTTCTCCTGTGGTAATGGAAATGGAATAACTCATAGCCTCTAATCGGAGTCCAAACATCACCTATAAATTTGCATTTGTTGTTCAATTTGTCAACTTCCGCTTTGAGCTATGCACAACACCTAGCTTTAGGTCCAGAACCAGGTAATTGGTCTATGAGGTCTTGATTTAGCTTCCTTTCAGTACCTTCTGGTTGCAACTCAGTCTTTTGCTTTTTTTCTTTTGATTGGCTTCCCTCCCTGGGTTTTCTTCCCTTGAGTTTTCCTGAACCAGTGCCTTCCATAACTCAATTTTTTATGAATTCTAAGAGGATGAGAAACTTACTGTAACTTTCTTGCAAACTCAAGCCAGGTGAATGCCTTAATTGCTCTGCCAATTCCCTTGCTCTCCTTCGCTTTGAATTCTGTGAGACAATAATTTCAATTGATCATACCCTGATATGCAAAATCTCCTACGCTTCGTGGCGCCATTAATGTCTTTACCGAGACATGAATGCTACAAGTTTTTTTTTTTTAAATTCTCGCTATCACATCATGGCTCATATCGACAAGACATTTCAAATCTCTAGCCGATCCGCCTGTTCAACGTTCACCCATCCACCAAGACGTCTTGCAGTTTCCCTGACATCACAAGTCTCCTCGATAGTTTATTTCCTTCTGCTTTTTATATCGCCATGACTTTCACCGAAATAACTATCGCTCAAACTTAATGAATCGAGCCAACGGTTCTTTGCCTTACTCCAAAAGTACTTTGTCTCACCGAGATGTTTACTTTTTCAACTTATGTCACCAAGACCAAGCAATTTTTTCTTCCGACAGAATAATACTCGTTGTGATGTCTCTTAGATATCCCCACGGTGACATGTCTCACTGATACGCCTTTTCTTCGGCAAGACAATGAGCATCGTCTTATCAATAAACTTTATCTCCGCATGCTCAGTTCTATCAGTGTATAACTTGATCAGTGTGACCCTTCTAATGTCTTTCTGATACATTTAGGATATGTATATTATCATCGATGAGACCTACATCAACTTATGCCAATATTTTCATATGTAAAGATTTTAATGTCAGATGAAATTTATGGCACTTATGTCACAATTTTAAATTGGATTTTGGTAAAAATTGCTATGTGAGGATTTTTATGTCTGCATTATGAATTTTTTTGGGAGACTAATAATCATGAACAAATAATGAATTTGTCAAAATTTCACAGTTCCAACAACATGAAGGTTTCATGTTCCATGACAATACTAGCATTTGAGTTATAATGATATATTTAGAGCTCATGGCTCTCCTTGGTATAAACATATCACAATTTTGAATAATATAATCAAGGGTTATGGCGTTCATCTCACTGTTATGGTGTGTATGATTTCCATTTTTTCTTTAATTCAAAGAGTAAATTAAAATGCTTGGATGGAGTCATAGATGGATATGTTTGTAAAGGGATTTGATAAGAAGTATTCAGTTAGGATAGGGAGGTTGGATGAATCAATCACGGATTCATGCTCTAGGTCTTGTTTGGAAGACCTCTAAGGTGTCTCACTCCACCATGTCAACCTATAGGACCTTCTCTTACTTAGGATCCTTTGGTCTCTCCTTGCCAACCCCAACTACCAACATAATTCTTCCTACCAAGTCCACCTTGGTACAATCTTGCAACTCTAACCTTAGCCCTTAATCCACCCTAAAGGCTACAATCCTCCCAAATATTGAATTTAGCTTTGTAGAGGTGAGGAGGTGCTTTCATAGGCTTCAATCCATCCTAGCAAGGGTTTTAGGGATCCACCTAACTCCATTTTCTAGTCGCTTTCACCAAACGATCATTTTAGGCCTAGAACCTAGGTTTTCTTCTCCGAGGGATCAAGGTTTTCCACAAGGTTCTTCCAAGTAACCCCCAATATTTTCTTGGGATTCCTAGTTCTTATGTCCACCACTCAAATATTATTGGAGCCTTGGGCCTCAACTGGCCGTACAAAGCTCTAACTTGGAAGTGGACAAAACTAGGCCTTTTTAAGCCCTTTTCCTGACCACACAGCAGACTGTCAAGTCTTTCCCTCACTAGATGGATTGGTGGAGTATCCTCCTTGTTACCATAGCTTAGTAAGCCTCACATCTTCCCTCTCCAATAGGAAAATTGTCTTAAACTAACACCTCTGCAATTTGTAGTGCTTTGCACTTTGGTCTTTCCTAGCCGGACTCTTCCCTGGCTCGCCTAGGAGAAGACTTCCATAGTGGATCTGGTGCTGTCAAGGACTCCTAGCCCTACATTATGTACAACCATGGAGTCTATTCACTGTTCCCAAAGGGTCGTACAATTTGTACAATGGGAAAGTGAACTAACCCTCCATTCTTCTAACACTACCCGGTTCATTCTAGCAACTATAAAGAAAGCAAACTCAACTATAAACAATGCTTGAAACTGAACTAAGAAGCTAACTACTAGCACACAATGCTTGAATAACACTTAAACTACATCCTACACACATAACAATGCCATGATCAATCCATTAACACACCACTTCAAGGCAAAAACCAAAAAATTCACACTAAAACACCACTATTTTCTTGAATTCAAAACTTGAACACAAACTCGAATGCTTCCAACCTGACTCCCATGTCGATGTCACCCTTAAATAGGGTCTCTAAATCAGTTACTCCTTGCTTTGGACTCTCCTAGGCTGCTTGTAGCTTCCAATGAGCTTTATTTTCAAAATTTTGAAAAGAAACTCCTAAAAGGTCTAAGAGGTCTAAACCTCACTTATGCAAAAACCTTAAGCCTATCCAATGGTCAACATGACCTTCATCTAACCAATACACAAAAAAATGCCACTAAGGCACAAACACAAAGGAATTAGAATAGATTGCATAGTTGTCCTAGACAACAAAGTTGTCTAGGACAACCTCCTAAATAACCTGAGGCAACCTATGGGTGCTCCTGCACCACTTAGAGCTTGCTACCAAATTGCAAATTAAATGACTATCTTAAGTGGTGAAATGTCATTGTAATCATCTCATGCTCCAAGTAGTTGATACTATTGATGCTTTTCTATTGTTTAAATTGATATATCAAGCATATATATATATTCAGTTTACCGATACACATTTTCTATATTTGTGTGATGTGATTATTTAGTTCTTTCAAGTAAAGATTAAACCATTCTAGTCAATCACAGTAACTAGAGAGTATTAATTGGATCAATAAGAAGAATCACATAACTAGGATTGTCATTCTATCTCAAGTAGATTTTGTCAGTCATTTACTTGCACATTTATACAAGTTATAAACTACATCTGTGTGCCAAACACTTTGAATTATTGCCATCATAGATTACACTTTTATAGATCTTCATTAGACTCCATACACCCAACAAGGCAGTGGTCTCACGCTTTCATCTTTTAGTTTATCCATTTTATATTTTACATCTGTTAACTGAACATATTCTAATATAATTCAAATATAATTAAAATTAAAAACATCATAAATTAATTATGTAACCACATAAGTCAAATATAAGTCTATCAAGAAATTAATATCAAATAGATAATACAATCACATAACTCATACATTTCAATGTCATTGATCTTCCTCTTCATCCAACTCTTTGTCTGTATCATCCGATCCAGATTCAACATTGTAAGGATTGGTCATATCATCATTATCGTCATTGATATCAATTTCGGTAATGTCATCATCCACATGGATATCATCTTCATGAACATTAACTCCTACATCATCATGATCTAGTTCCTCCTCTTTGACATCTTCGTCAGGCACATCATCAACTAACTGTTGATCTTGATCATCATCTACATCATCTTCTATTTCTTCAATATCTTCTTCTTCCACCACATTATACTTTACTAGCCTTCCTCTTGGATCATGTCTACCAACATTTGACCAACCCACTTTACCTGGAACCTCTGAGTAAAATACCTGCTCACATTGGCTTGGAAGAACATAGGGCTCATTTCTAGCTTGCTCAAAATACCTTGTATTAACCATGGTAAATCCATTATCATGTTCAATAACAATTCTCTCAGGATCATTTTCATTCAATTGTAGCCTGTACCATAGGACGACGAACAAAACTAATTTGAAGGACTTAAAGTCACACTCAAGTATATCATCCAAAATCCCATAGTATTGATTTTCTGAGACTTTTGGATGTATGTCACTTCTAGATGAAACATTAGTCACCTCGAAGAGTGCAGTTATCCCAGAATCACAAGTTTTCTTCGTGTCATCCAACTTTTTGATTTGAAATTTACAACCATTGCACCACATAGCCTTGTGGTGTTTCACCTGCAATATCTCAAACATGCAAAACTTATTGCAATATCGTTAGTTGATAAACATATTTATTCTTGGCCGAATGTATGCAAAGAAAAAAATCTCAACATATATATACATCAATATAATTCAAAATAATTAAATAATATGGGTGATTAATATATTTATACATACCTGTTTATCTCTTAAACCATATGCTAAATCAATTTCCCTTGGTGTAACATTGAAATCTCCATTACGATGAGCTTCTTTAACCAATGAAGCCACACCTTCCCATGTTAATGCGCGACCAGATTGTTGACATCGTTCAATCCATACCGTCATCCAATCGAGATTGTTTGCGATGTACAAATGTAGTGCATCCCACTCTCAACCAACTGTATTAAAAAAAAATGAAATTCACAAACAATGTATAATTAGTTAATTACCACGGTATATGACCTTAATTTATAGGTACAATATACATAAAAACCAAATGTAAAATTTATTCTAATTAATCTTTGGTGTAGGAGCACACCCAGGCTAACCTCCATAGTTAGGATATTTTCTACTTGTATTTGACATTAGCCAAGTCAGAGTAATTGTATGTTTGTTTTGGACCTTAGAAGGTCATTTTTGTGGCTAGGTGAGTTAGTTATTAGGACTAAGGTCACCAAAGTTAGTCATTGTTAATAGTTTTTACATTGCTTAGCCTTAGTAGCTTAAGTTGGGATTTGAGTCTTAAATGTGTTCTAAACACATGAATTATATTAGAAAGATTCCATGAGGCCTTTAATGGTTTAGGTTACTCGAAATATAGGAGATAGAGGTCCTAAGAGTTAGGAAGGTGGCATAATGACAGAGTTGCCAAATATTGTTACAAAATTGTCATGACAACAGTTGACATTATGGCAAATGTTGCATGCAACTCGGTTACATAGGATCCCCTAAAGGATAGGAGTGGGGGATCAACCAACATACCCTACAAACATGGTGAATGGCATCTAATATGAAGTAGGCTTGAATTCAAGAAAGACGGAGATTGTAATCAAGTTTTTGGAATAGAAGATAGCTCAGCAGTTTCTATTTTTATGTGAAATCCAAGTGTTATTGAGTGACAGTGATACTAAGTGAATTAGATGTTTTGATTTAGTGTTAGAGTTTTTTTCATGGGATAGTATTAAACTTTTTTCATTCTGCATGTAAGTTGATTTAAGTTGTTTTAGTGTCCTGAATAGATAGGTTAAAGTTTAAGGGTTTTACTGGTCCTATCCTGACTAGCTTGTGTTTTTATGGCTCGCCCATAAAATCTAGTCATGGGATTTTCTTGAGGGTAGATGGATGTGTTAGGGGAGCCATTGGTCTATACATACGTAGAGTTAGGAGTCACGGAGAGTGGAACAACTGTGTTTAATGTCAAGTCCTAGGCGAGCTTAGAGTGCCCGATTAGAGGTTTGACAGTAATGAATTGAAGAATTTAGGCAGGGGATTGAGATACAGTACATAAAAAGTATAGTTCCAGGTAGGGTATAGACATATCCTAACATGCTAGAAGGATTGAGGTTCTATGAATCCATTTGACTGAGGTTTGAGCAAGAAAACCAATGGAGTCCTACAAACTAGGCCTAATAGCCCTATTTAACCTAGATAATAGGAAACCAGTGTACAGAGGACTTAGGAGTATAGAATATTTTGAATCCTTCAAAAAATCCAAAAGGGTATTTGAATGTGGAATTGGTTTTTTAAGTTGTTTCGAAAGTTTGGGTAGGAACAAAGTAAAGGTCTATGTCAAGGGCTACAAGAAATAGGCGTCCTCAAGACCAATTCTTGAAACCGATAGGAAAGGAGTTCGGAGATCCTACAAGATGGATCTAGTTGGAAGTACATGGCATGTTTCCAATGTGTTTGGCACCCCTACAATCAATTCAATGTTTGTGTGATGTTGGCACTTAGAGTCTTCTAAGTGTAGGAGAGAGTTTGCACATAACAAAGTGGTGTTAGTCCTTCAAGGTGAAGCACAACGTGTGACACTCTTGGAGAGGAGTTGGATTAGGAATTAGTTAATCATATAAGCCTAACAAGGACCTAGAAAATATTAGGTTCCCAGAAGAAGACAAGGAAAGGTCTTCTTAGCTAGTTGTGCAAGAAAGCCTTGGAACACTAACACCAATCTCCATGACCATCTTATAATTACCTGACACTTTCCTCAATCTACCTTTCCCCATAAAGTACTCCCCTATGAATTTGTTAATGGAGTTGGGATCCCAAATGCGATCTACATGGATCTTTGTTGCAAACTTAGGAATATATTCAGTAATGTACAACATGGTTTGGTATACCATGTATCCCTCCACCATAGAACCCTCGGGATGTGCTCTTTGTCTAACCAAAGCCTTCAAAAATTTCAAGTGCCTCTCAACCATCCACATTGACCTTGTGTGTACAGGTCCATACAATTCAATCTTCTCAACTTGGTGTATGAGGTAGTGTTCTTGTGCATTGAAAAATGTCGAAGGTAGACACTTTTGCATTTCACACATTAGATGAGGAATTCTTTTGTTCCAATAATTTATATCGTCTTTATGGATTGCTTTAGATGACAGCCATCTACAAGTGATTCAAGGCACAAATATATTAATGAGATTTAATAAAAATATACAATGAATTGAACAAATATCGCTACTTATGTCATGTATTTTCCAAGATCATATATAATTTGCTTGACATTGTTGTCAAAGTTGTCTGGGAGAGATAGAGGTAGAACGTACTACAACAATTATAAAATCATCTTTTCATTAATATTTTTCCAAAAGTAGTAAACATAATACACTGAAAAGTACATGCAGTATACAAATATATATATAATATACCAGAATAATTACCTTAATGAAGGCATGCCAATCATGCATTTTCATCCCTGACCCAAATTCACCTTTCTTTGTTATGATATTGTTTATGTTGGCAGCAAATCTTGTGGGAAATCGAATTTTTCATATGACTTGTTTTATAGCATTGCTTTGCTGCTCTGTTAATAACCAAGGAAGGGCACTTATATTAATTTGGTCTCCATCGCTATTTAATTGAATGAAATTTTTCATTGCGTGACTGGCTTCTTGAATGTCACTACAAATTTTGACAATTTTTTCTTTGTCATGCCTTCCATCTAATATTTTCCATAACATTTATGTCATATTCTTTCTGATATGCATTGTATCAAATAAATGAACAATTTGTAGCTGCTCATAGTAGGGTAACCTACTAAATTGTCTAGGATAACTTTTTAGTCCCTATGGAAGCCGACCATTAATGCCTTGAAGACCTTCATGAAGCATATAAGTTAAACAAATTAACAACGACAATCATTGTCAATTACAGCATGATCACAAAATAAAAATAAAAATTGAAAACATATCATAAATGATAGATAAACAATTTGATCCGATGTATAACCTTGATGATTAATTCTATTATATTCCAACTTCCATAGGCGAGGTGTCATTCTTCGTGGTTTTGATGTAGTCTCTTCTTTCCCATTGAAAAGATGTTTTTCAGTAGTTCGATACTTATGATTTCTGTGGAGGAAGTGCCTATACTCATCAAACACCTGCTTTCCTAAACTTGTTGAACAACGAGATTTCATCTTTGGACCACAAATTGGACATGCAAATTTTCCCTTTGTTTGAAGACCTGCAAATCATATATAATTGGATTAAATATGTCAATTTTTATAATTATATATAATGAATAGATTATTTCAAAAAAATGCATGATATCTAATTCATAAAATTAAATATCATTAAAGTCATGCAGTTGAACGTTATAACATACCAGAAAAATGTGTTAGCCCTGGGGCATCATGACTTGTCCATACAAGAATTGCATGGAATTGAAATTGTCTTTGTCCTATTGGTCTACATACGTCATACATAGTGACACCATTCCATAACTTTAGTAACTCGTCGATAAGAGGCTCAATATATACATTCATATCTTTAACTTGGTACTTACCTAGTTAAATGAACATAAACATTACATAATTATTATAACCATTTTACTGCAATATATATAAATTCATGTACATGACTATTAAATGAAAAAACATATAAGTCATTATGCAACAAATAAGACAAATGAGATGCTACTAAGTTAAAGAAAACTGATGTAAACAAATATATGGAACAATCATTGCCAACATTATGTGCTCGCTCTTTATTGACATCCATGGAGGAATGTTATTGTTGATAACAAAAATAGGCCACACCGAGTAAATAAATCTCAGCTCTCCAAATGGATTGACACCGTCCGCTGCCAATGAAAGCCTGAGATTACGAGGTTCTTCTTTAAAGTCTGGCCATTTTTCCTCCATGTCCCTAAATGCAGAACTATCTGTAGGCATTCAAAGAATCTCATCTCCACTTCTATTACGTGCATGGTAATCCATAAATTGTGCTAAGATTTCACACCTAAATAATTGTTGCATACGTGGAATAATGGGAATATAACGAAGAACCTTGTGAGGCACCTTTTTTGTTAGTTGATATGTTCGATATCTACTGATATGACATTCTGAACATTCTGTTGCAAATTCATGTTGTTTATGACATATAATATGATCATTGGGACATGCATCTATTGCTTGATACTCCATTCCAATATCTTTCATAATGCCAGATAAATCTCGGTATGAGCGAGGTAAAATATTTGATGGTGGTAACAAAAATTCACCAATCAATCTACAACAAAAAAGAACTTCTTCATATAAAGAATATTAAAGGTACATACTTCATCGTTTATTTACTGGTGATGAACTAACAACAATTAAAATAGATGAAAAAAAATGACATATATGACATACCTTAACATCTGTGAGATTGCTATGTTGGATAAACCATTCATAACCTTCAAGTTCACCAGCAACAATAAAGCAGAGAGAAGATTTGTTTGGGAGCCTTCATAAAGCGGCTCATATGGCTTCTCAAGTACAGGTAAATCATGAACATCATCAAAGTCATCTCGATAAACATGATCAAATGTGCCACTACATGTGTCATGGATCAATGTATTTGTACCATCATCTTCAATTGTGTTTTCTGGTGCATGATCATCTTCTTCCATAGGATCATTAACTTCATCTTCGATATTCACAGCTCCATGTTCCTCCACTTGCAAAACCACATTCTCTAGGCCGTGATAATTCATATTGTGTGCCCTAGGGTGCCCCACCTTTATAATAATGATAGACACAAATAAACCATGATCATGATCAAGTGATTTTTTATATATATATCAAATGTTAAAACAATATAAACATTTACAAATTCAATCAATATAAACACATATAATGAACAACTTACCAATGGACAATAATCATGCCCCCATTCAACGTGACCATGCTGCCTACAATGTTTCTCAGCTATTGTGATTAAAAGTCTTCTCATCTTTAAGCCCTTGCAATTATTGCAAGGACAATAACATTTCTCATCACCCTTTCTTTTCAATATAGCCCACAATCTAGCAACTGTCTCTTCATTTTGTTCTGGACTAATATTATCTGACATGATATTTCTTTACCAAGCTTGAATATTTAGATCTTCAAAAAATATCAAACTCACACACACTCTAATAATTTCTAATCATACACAGGTAACAAAATATAATAATTATGATATTTTACACCAAAAAAAATTGGCATGCAACCACCCCTGAAAAAGAGAAGATAGTCTGAGTTAATGACCCCAAAAAACACTTTCAAATGCGAATTCCAGAAATTATTAAATTATGATTTTACAATGATTTCCAACTGTTATACTCCTAAAATCTAAATATTGATCTTGCACAACAAAATCTGGAAATGAAATTCTCAAAATGCAGCTAATAGGCCTCAACAATTAAGGCCTACTCAAGACTTTGTGAAGTCACTGCAACGTTTCTAGGCCTTACTTGATGATTTGAGCAAGAGGATTAAAGAGTTGGTAAAGAGTTTTGATGACTGGAGTGGCACATCTTTACTAGATATTGTAGATGCCCAAGGAAATGTTAGATCACTGCAACAATGGCAGGACAGGGTAGATGAAATCATTAACACTAGCACATTTTTGGAATCTTTTGAAAGGGAGGTGAATCAATTAGCAGTAAAGTATACAACTTACAGTGCAAAGGTAAATTAGGTGGTAAATTTTAATTGGCCAATGGATGAGGAATATCAAGGATGGGTAGAAAAGTACTTAACTGAACAACAATAGGACAGAGTCTACAACCGACAGTTAACAACTCAACGGTTATGGTTATAACAAATTTTGGCTATGTCTTGGTGGCAGTTTTGGTGCAAGTTTTCAAAGTTTGGAAAATGCAACAATTATTCTCCAGTGAACGGGATGAACAAGAAGATTCTCCAGAGACTCAACTATTGTAACCAATTTTTGAAATGTCATAAGGCGGTCCAAGTGACCAGTGACGGGTGTATTTCTGGGCCGATGCTTGTTGCTCCTTCATTTTCCCTATAAGAAGGATTTCAGGACAAAAAATATGGCCGGTTAGCAGGTTAGATATCTTTAGGTCAAGTCTAACTAAAGTTGCAGAGCGAATTTGTAAAGAGCCTTATATTATAGTGAAGATACTATTCTTAGGTTTGGTGATGTGAGTGTTCCAAGGCTTGCTTGCATTGCAAATAAGAGACCCAACTTATCTCTTCTAGGAACCTAGTCTCCTCTAGGTCTTGATTGGCTTAGATGATTAACTAAGTCCAATTCTAACTCTTCTCTAAGAGTTCTATCCTTTGTGCTTCACCTTGGAGGACTAACACCATTTGACAAGTTCAATTTCTGTTCCTCACTTAGAAAGTTCTAAGTGCTAAATTCTCACAAACATCATTCTTTATTGCAAGGGTGCCCATCCTATTGAAAAAATTCATAACCTTGCATATTTGAACCATTTTAGAAGGTTCTTCAACCCTATCCTTATCGGGTTCAAGGTTTCACCATTTGAGACCTTAAACAGGCCTATTCCTTGTAGCCTTTACCAATCCTGTTATGTCAATTCTTGCTAAATTTTTCCAAAGACCCTACAAAACTAAAGGAAGATTTGGACACTCATTTGGAAGTTTTAAAAGGTTCAATGGGGCTTAGGGCATGACAACCTCCGTACACTAGTTCCCTACAACTTAAGACAATAGGGCTAAAAGGCCTAATTTCTAGGATTGACTGTAATCTTGCTTAGAACCTGCTCAAACCATAAACTAAATGTTTGAAATGACCTCAGTCCACCTAGTATGATGAGCTATGATGAAACCCTAATTGAACCTGTACCTGTTCCATATAGTACCTCTTTACCTTGCAAGAAATCTTCAAAGACATTCCTAGACCTCTAACCGGGCTCTGTCTGCTCGCCTAGAGACTAGTGATAAAAAGAGCTCTCCACTCTTTCATGCTTCATAATCCTAAATCTATATACACTAATGACTCCCCTAACATTTCCACCTATCCTTAGGTGTTTCCCAAGGCTAGCTTTCATGGGGGAGCCATGAAAGCACCGACTGGTCAAGACTAGACCAGTAAGAACTTAAAACCAAAACAATTTGCCTAACACCAAATATCCTACTCTAAAAAGCTTGCTTATCAAATGAAAAAGACTAAGATAATCCTATAGAATACTAAACAAATACTAAACTCAGTCTCTCAATCCATTAAGCATCTCTGTCATCACAAAAGTTTGGGTTGTTCTTGAAAACACTGTTGCAGAGCTCTCTATTTTACTTTCAAAAACTAATTACCAATTACATCATGTCATGAGATTCGAGTCTTGGGTCATAATAGATGCCATCCCCATGATTCTAGGGCCTGTTGGCCGATATCCCACTTCCTATTCTCAAGGGAATCCAAAGGTAACCGAGTTGCATGCCCATGCTAACTTCTTTACAACATTTGACATCTTTCTCTATGCCTTGATCCTATTTCTTAGGACCACTATTCCCTCTAGATTATGAGGAACCAACTCATTTAATGGCCTTAAGGCATCTTTACAACAACCACTAAGTGTTTAGAACATCTTTAAGACTCTAATCTCCCATAGACAACTAACATTAAGAAAACTTAAATTACTAACACTAGCTATTTGTGTGACCTTAGTCCTAATGACTAACTCACCTAGCCCACAAAAGCAATGACCTTCTAAGGTCTAAAAACAAACTAACATCCTAACTTGGCTAGAGTCAAGTACAAGCCAAAATAACAAACATGGAGGTTAGCCTAGGTGTGCTTCTGCACCATTTGGTGTCATTCTATTGTAGGTTTTAGTTTCATGGGTACTTAATTTTCAAGACAGTACTAGCATCTGAATGAAAATTACTCATTTCAAAGTCATGTATCTCCATTGTATGAATATATTATTAGCTTGAATAAAATGATCAAGGGTTATTCTTTTCATCTCACTGTTATGGTGTGTGATTCTCATTTTGGCTTTAATTCAAGGAATTAATTAAAATGCTTGAGTGAGATTATAGGTGACTATGTTCATATAAGGATTTGATAAGTAGTATTGGGTTAGAATATAGATTGATGGTATTGTAAGGCAGTATTATCTGAGATTTTATATGCTATGTGTCTAGAAGATAAACTTGGTTACAGTAAAAAAACAACCAACACCTTTGATATTATCTAGCTATGGCTCCCAAATCTATTGCAAATTGATCATTAGGGTTAAAATTGAAACCTTGCAAATATAATCTTTGTCCAAATCCATCAAGAATTTTCCATCAGTTATAAACAATTCCCTTATAAAGAATTTGTGAACCCAGGTCTAAAATCTGGAAATAAAATTCTAAAAATGCACAAGACTATAAATGAAATCTGATGAGATGTTGCTTTCAAATATGATTTTCAAACCTGGAAGTACAAATCTGACTTCACAAATGAATTCTAGAACAAGACAATGACTTCCCTCAACCTGGCGATATCTTCTTAAGTTTCTTCTGATTTTCCCCAAGAAAACCATCGAGCAAAACATTGTCACAATAAATAGTCAAGCTCATTTCAATTTATGCCCACCACAATTTAACTTTATAGGATTGCCCCAATTTTGGCGAAAGATCTTCGTCGAAACGTACACAAAACAACAGCTCATCAAAATTTTGACGAACGTTGGGGTAAATTTTATTTTTTTAAATGGAAATTCGCACAAGTGCCCGACGATACATCTGATTATATAGGTTTCATTGGAAATTGGGGTCAAATGAGTTAGTGTGAGGAGGTCAAATTTTAGTAATCAACAAGTTGTATCATCTCTCTCAATTTATCTTACACATTTTTATCCCTTATTCTCTATACCTTACATTCTGTCATTCCCCCTTCACTTCTATCTATCTAACCTCTGTCTCCCCCTCCATCCCTCCATCCTTTCCTCCTTCCCTCTCTAATTTTCTCTATCTCCCTCTCTCTCTCTCTCTTCCTTCCTCCCACCCACCTTCCCTCTACTTCACTCTATATAACCTATCCCTCTCTCTCTATCCATCCCTCCTCTCTCTCTCTCTTCCTTCATCCCAACCACCTTCCCTCTCTAATTCTCTCTATCTAACCTATCACTCTCTTCCTATCTCTCACCCTCCCTCCTCTCTCGCTCAATATCTCTACCTTCCTAATTCACTCCTCTCTAATTCTCTTTATCATAATCCTCTCTCCCTCTATCCCTCCATCCTCCCCTCTCTACTTCTCTCTATCTCTCCCTCCATCCTCCTCCCTCTCTATCTATCCCCTATATTTGTCTCTACCTCTCTCCATCTCTACCTCTCTCTCCCTCATTCCCTCTCACTCTCCCTCCCTCTCTCCCTCTCTCTGAATCTCCCAACCTTCCTCCTTCCCTTTGTATCTATGTCTCGTATACACTCTCTCTCTCCCCATCTCTCTCTCTTTGGTTTAGACTTTATGGTTTAGGGTTTAAGGTTTAGGGCTTACGGTTTAGTATTTAGGCTTTAGGATTTATGGTTTATAGCTTAGGCTTTAAGTACAACCCAATCTCTCTCCCCCTCTCTTAGGTATATCCCTAATTCTATCCCTCCCACCCCCCCTCTCTCTTAGGTATATCTCTCACTCACTTTATCTCTCTCAGGTATATCTCTCACTCCATCTATCTATCTCTCTTTCTCTTAGGTCTCTCCCTCTCTCAATTCTCTCCCTTCCACCCTAACAAGAGCACACACACTCTCTCTCTCTCTCTCTCATCCCTCCCTCCCACCTACTTCCCCTCTTCTCAAGTCTCTCTCTCTCACCCTAACTAGATAACACACACTCTCTCTTTGTCTCTCTCTGAGGTCTCTCCCTCACCCCCCCCCTCTCTCTCTCATAGGTCTCTCCCTCCCATCCCCTCTCCCTCTCTCAAGTCTCTCCCTCCCAGCCTAACTAGAGAATTTATCTCTCTCTTCCTCTCAACCCCTATATCTCAGGTCTCTCTTTGCCATCATCTCTCCCTCTCCCAGCCCCTCTCCCTCTCTCAAGTCTCTCCCTCCCACCCTAACTAGAGAACTCTCTCCCTCTCTTAAGTCTCTCCCTCCCACCCTAACTAGATAAATCTCTCTATCTATCTATCTCTCTCCCTCCTTCTATCTCCCTCTCCACCTCTTCCTCTCTCTTAGGTTTTTCCCTCCCACCCCTTCCCTCTCTCTCAAGTCTATCCCTCCCAACCTTGCCCCTTCTCTTAACTCTCTCCCTCCTACCCCCTCTCTCTCTCTCTCAAGTATCTCCCTCCCACCCCCTCCCCCTCTCTCAAGTCTCTCCCTCACACCCCCTCACTCTATCTCTCTCTCTCCATCTCTATATCTCCCTCTTACTCCCTATCTATCCTTCTCCCTCTCTCTCCCTCCCACCCCCTCGCCATGTCTTAGGTCTTTCCCTCCCATTCTAACTAGAGAACTCTCTCTCTCTCTACCACTATTTTAGCTCTATTCCTCCTACCCCATCCCCCTCTCTCAAGTCTCTCCCTCCCACCCTAAGTAGATAACTCTCTCTCTCTGGTCTCTCCCTCCCACCCATCCACCTCTTCTCAATTCTCCCTCCCACCCTAACTAGAGAATAAACACACACACTCTCTCTCCCTCCCACCCCCTCTCCCTCTCTTAGGTCTCTCCCTCCTTCCCTAACTAGAGAAGTCCCTCTCTGTGTATCTATCTATAAGGTCTCTCCCTCACACCCCCATATCTCTCTCTCAAGTATCTACCTTTTACCTCCTCTCCCTCTCTCATGTCTCTCTCTCTCTCTCTCACTCACTCACTCATATCTCTCTCCTCTCTACCCTTAACCCTTAAACCCTTAAACCCTCTACCCTCTACCCTTTATCTCTCTCCCACTCCCTCACTCTCTCTCTCAAGTATCTCCCTCCTACACCCTCTCCCTCTCTCAAGTATCTCTCTCTCACTCCTTCTATCTCTCTCCCCTCTACCCTTAACCCTATACCCTCTACCCTTAACCCTTAAAACCTCTACCCTCTACCCTCTATCCTCTATCTGTATCCCACTCCCTCCTCTCTCTCTTCAAGTCTCTCCCTCCTACCCCCTCTCCCTCTCTCATGTCTCTCTCTCTCACTCACTCCTTCTATCTCTCTCCTCTCTACCCTAGCTTTCCAATTTTGTGAAATTGGAAGTGTAGTGGCCTGTTTGAAAAAATGAGTCCAAGAAATGGGGTCTTTCAATGATATAAATCACTAGGAGATTGCATTTCTCAAACCCATTTTTTGAAAAAGGTTGTTAGATTTCAATTTCACTAAATTGGCAAGCTAGTGGGACCTCTACCATCTATCTTTCTCCCACTCACTCCCTCTCTCCTTGTCTCTCTCTCTCTCTAAATTCTCTACCTCCAACTCCCTCTCCCTTTCTCAAGTCTCTCTCTCTCACTCACTCACTCACTCCATCTATCTCTTCCCCTCTACCCTTAAAACTTAAACCCTTAAACCCTCTACTCTTAACTCTCTACCCTCTATTTCTATCAAGTCTCTCCCTCATACCCCCTCTCCCTCTCTCAAGTCTCTCTC